>JARHVA010007613.1:225000-462500 GCA_037957365.1 Torreya grandis | reverse complement strand
ATATCTATAATTTTCTTTGTCTTTACTATTTTAATTCCATCTTAAGTAAGGATTGATTGAATCATAATTCAATGTTGTGGTCTACATTAAAGTTTGTTCTTCATAGGTAAGTTTGGGTACACATTTTAATTTTTCTCTATTACTTTCAATCTCATACATAATTATATTAAATTGGGGAAAATTTTAGGAACATTAATTAACATTTAAGATGAAATAGTGCACTTGTGACCACTCTTTTATACCCACTTAGCTCATGTCTCATTCCATAGTCTTTTGATCACCTTCCTTCACTTTTTATGTGGTTGAACCATTCCTATAAGAAACTAATGATCTCATAATTTACCTATTCATGATTTAAAATATATCAAGACTATATTAGGATTTATTCATTATCGTATATCAACAATATTTGGTCCTTGGACAATAACACACCATTTGGACAAGAGCACTACCTAGCCTCATCTAGTTCCACTAGCCACAAACTCCCACCAAATAATGATTATTTGATAAAATTTAAATTCATATAATGGGTCTTACCACACATTTAATAATCCCTTTATGAATAAATTACTTATTTATAACTATAAATATACATTTTAAATTCATTTTTCTGACAAGAGGATTCCATATTAAAAAACACCATAATTCTAATTATAAATTGAGATAAAATTCCCTATTTCTCTTAATTTTGAATACATATAGACCTAGTAGCCTTTAGATTAAGTTTAAGTACACTTGAAAAGTCAAAAATAATATTTGAATAATTTAATCACACATGAAATACACAATAATCTAACATTACATTGGTATTTCACATGTATTATCATAGGCATGGGAGAATTACATGGAGTTTGATCCCTCCTTAGATTATTGGTATATAAGTAATGATCAACATAGGGGGTGTTGAGGTCTAGCATAAATTTAACCACTAATCCATTTTTATATATATTTTACATTCATTCATATTTTCCTATCAATCTATGGTTACAAGTGAAGAATATGACACGTGGTGTTTTTTGTAATAGATTGATAGATCCTACATAGTAATATGGGTCACCTAATTAAATAAACATTTCCATATCAATCATAGACAAAAAAACCTATAATATGTTGGTGCACACTAAGTATAATAACACTTTTCACCCTTGTCTAAATCTAACAACCTTGTCTAGAGATTAAGCAAAACATTTTCCCTAACTCACAACATCATCACAAAGCCTCCCAACCTATTTAACAATTTCTATCTCAGTCCTACATTTTATTTTTCTAGTTATCTCTTTATTGCACTTCCCATTTTAAAAACTTTTAAAAATATTTCAAGTCTAAAATTGATTTGTGTCATTTATTTCATATTTTAAGCATTTTTATCTTACATAGTAATTTGTCTAATTTAGGTTATAAGTTTATAATTCACCAAAATTTGATGAAACAACTAGCCTCTTTATCTAAAATTGAACTACTATATAATAATTTATCAAAATGTTTTTACTAACAAATTATATTGGTTTGGATCATATTTGTTACCATATCCACCTAAAGTAACTATGGGATGAGACACAATGCCAAAAATACTAGTCTTATCCACCCTATAGGTTGGCATAGAAGTTTTATTGTGTATAATTGAGGACCTATATTTTATCCAGACACTATCTCATATGAAATTTTTAAGTATTGTGTTGAACCATCTCATTGATTTACTAATCACTAAATGGTTTCAAACCTATAAGTCTATGATCTCTTAAGAGGACTAGTTCACTTTGGATAATGGTCTTGATATGACCCTTTTTGTGTATGTGGGATTCAACAATTCACTTTCTTCATCCACCATTCCATCAATAACCCATGTGATGATGACATATTTAATTTGATCTAGGCTTAAATGACTCTAATCACTTCTACACACCTCATAATCATCAATGTAATCTTCTTAATAGTCTCCTGAATGAGGTACATTAAATAAGTATCACCAACCCAAAGGTGAGGTTATATATATATAAAGTAAAACCTACTTATGTGAGGTTGTAGAGTAAAATGGAAAATTTATACCATTTTTAGGTGTATTAACCTAGTTTTATTCATAAAATTACACATTTAACATGCCTCCTAAACCTATTATTAAATTAAACAATTTATATACATATTTATATCAACATGGCTTTGTCACTCAAAAGCCTTAAAATTATAAGAGGCCAACCCTTGAAATTTCCTACTCTGATGTAAGTAAGTTTCTAAAATTGAATGAATTAGCTTCCATACTAAGTGACAAGATTCATGCATTCATCAGACATCCCTATATCCTAAATAAAACATCACACTGAGGTTTCATTGACACATAATAAATATTTATTATTCCTCTCCAGGACTGGATATGAGTAAAACTCATGCACTTTAGTTTTGGTATTAGTGTTGGATGGCAAAGTGAGACTACATTATATATGTAGGGATTAAAATCAATGTACTAGATATCAAATCATGTAAATTTTCTTGGTGACATTTATGTTGGTGATTTTTTGGTGTAATGCATCGATGATGATGCTTCCCTATTTAATGAACTACTTACAACTAAATATTATTCTCATTACTAAAAACATCTAGTTCTATACCTCTATTGTGTTATTGTTCCCTACATCTCTATTGAGGAGGGTAACCATATTCTATAGTTTTATTTTAATTATAAACTATATAATTTATTGGGAAGATTAGTAATCACCTTCTCTTAAGATTCAACAACCAAACATTAATTGTCAAGAGATGTTTATTATGATTCCTTTCCTAGTTTTCTTTCCCCACATTCACACTCATATTGGCATAGGTTTCTATTGGTGGTTTCCTAAAGTTCATGTTAATGGTTTTTTTTTCAATTTTAACAATTAAAATAACACCCATTAATCAAATTTATCTATTGTTTATATTATAATGTTGTTAATAGGTAATCACCAAGCATTTGCATTGTACTAAAATGAAAAAGATAGAAACTTCTAGCACCACTCATTGACAAGAGTGCATCCAAAATACTAATAAATTCAATGTTAAATATTATATGAAACTCCTCCATATTTATTTTTTAAACCTAATAATTTTTTATCTTTGGTATATTATTCTCCATGATAGATGGGTTCATAACCCATGTATTTAAACTTCATATTTATTTCTATGATGATATACGTGGATGCTTTAGCTAGAGAAAGGATATTAATAAAAGGGTTATTAGGTAAAAATTTATTTTTTGTTTGTGAATAACACACCATATTGGTCATGAAAAATTATCTCTCATTATGTAACACCTTCCCAAGAACTTATAGGAGCTAGGTGTAACTCTAGTGGACTTAGGGTACATTGATCTTCCTTTAACTTAAAATTATTTTCAAACACATTTGAAATCCTCAAAGCATGATATGTATGTGAATTAATCATAGAAAAAATATTTTAAATATATTTCAGATTATTTTTACATCCTTAAATGTAAATGGAAAAGGGGAAGAAATTATAGGTAGTGTGGGTACATAGGATGAGCCCACTATTGTGGTCTATAACTTATTCAAAAATGGGTGCCATATAATTATATTCATATTATTTTTTTTTTAAAAATAGTTCTCTTAGGCCACCTAGTTCCTCTCTATGTGATCATGTGTGGTACACCCCCATTATCCAGTCAACCTAATCTTGAAGGTGTGTATAACATGAAGGCATGACCTAATTCCAATAGGGCATGACTTCATGTTTCTCCTACCTATGAAATTAGTTAATCCTAGCCTTAGAGTTTCATGATACACATTAATGTGCCTAGGCATAGTTATGATGTGCTTTCACATTTAGTACACCCAAGAGCTTGGGAAGTTTAGCCTCTTAGGTCCACAATACATTAAAAACATGCTTAGAATTTTTTTATAAAATAACAAATTCTAGTAACTTTTAATTTGGATAAAATGTTCATGTTGGTACCAAAATTTGGAAATTTTAATTGACTAAAATTTATGGTACCACAAGCATATATTACTACTTTTATAGTAGAACTTGAATAGTGGTAAAAAATAGTCAATTCCAATCTTGCCCAAGGCATGTTTGCCATAGGTGTTGATCCCATCCTTTCATAATAAAATATTATATTTTTTCACAAAGTTAGCTACATTCTTGCACAACTAAGATATAAATTCATAAATCTAAATTTCATCAAGGTGTCATTATTATAACTCTTTTACTTCTATATTTATTTTACTTTTTTTTTTCAAATGTCTAAACTAGCATGTTTATCATTTTCAAACACTAGGACAAAAATGAACATGCCTTTTTACATTTTTTAAATATATATTCTTTATGAAATAAATTTAACTTGTATTTATTGGTATTTAACCTTTAAAAACTAGGTTAAATAATATTGGTAAACCAAAAATTCTTATATTAAACTTAGGATTTGTAACCTCTTTCCCATTAGGGTTTATTATTTTGGATTCATTCTAATTTTAATGATTTAATATCTCTTTACACCCTTAGGATTTAATTTCCTTTATGTGTGTCTTTTATTGATATTAATCATTTATATGTTAATAAATTGATTAAAATAATGTTTCTTTATTGGTTTCTAAATTAAAAAGTGTGAAAACATCAAAACTTGAAAGAATTAGATGCATTATTAAATATTTAATACCATATTTTGATTCAAAACCTAAACTTTTTTAAGAATTAATAATATTAGATAATGAAAAAAATTATGTTAATGATTATCATATAGACATTCATAGGGTTTATACTTATGTTCCTACATCTACTATGATTTTTGAAGTGTGTTTCACCGTACACCTGTGACCAATAGTGTTCCTATGGCCAATATTAATGGTAAGACTCAAGTTTTAATTAATATATTTTGAGTACCAATATTCCTACATATAATATGGTAATTATGATGTATATTATATGAAAATTATAAATATAAGTGTGTAATATTTCACTTAATCAAGATAATTACAATGTTATTATCTTGAATAATATTTTTCATTACAATCCTATTTCCAAGGATGTGCTTAAGATTCCTATTACTCATGACTTAAATATTCCAAAATTATACTTTATGGCCATATAAACATTTATGTCATATGTTTATCTATAGGAAACTATTAAGATCATGGTTTAATCTTACTTAAGTTGTTACCTAGTGCATTGTTTTGTGAATCTTTAGATTGGTTTATTAATTTACCTTGGGGATCACTATATTAATTTATAATATTAAAATAAAACATCCTAGATAGATACATTATCAACAACCAACCTAAAAAAATGTATGGGTGCATTTAACATCTTTAAAAATGTCAAAAGGAGGACATACATAATTTCATATTTATATTTTTTTGTCATACACACTCATTTATTTATCAACCATGTGATATCAAACATATCTTCATAAATAGTCTTATAGAACCTACAAAAAATAAGATAATTGGAGGACATTACACAATCATTCACTTATCTTGGTGATATGGTTAGTAACCATGGTGAATAAGGATTAGTCTAACCTAAGATCCATGCATCCATTATTAATTAAAACATTTATAATACCCATGTTCTTACCATGAATACATATACTATTATTATTAAGAAAAACTTGAAACATATAATGAAATACATTTCAAGTCAATTTGATAAGGTTTTTAAAAATCAACATGCCTTACTAAAGATTTTATATTATAAAAATCTAAGTGATCTACTTCCTATTCATGAATTCAATCTAAGATTTAGGTTAAAATATTATAATAATAATTTTTTTTTTCATACTATGAGAACCCATTTAAAAAATTCAATCATTGTTTTAAGAGGCAAAATTCAAAATATTATTGATTAAGATAAGATTATGATAGATCAATACTACATGTAACATATGGATCAATACTACATGTAACATAGTATGCACTTCATTTCATATATATTTTGAAATCTCTTTTATATCCATTTTATCATTATTTTTATTGTAAATGTTCTTTATTATATAATTTATCCCTTAATTTATTTTGACACATTTTTATGTCTTATTGTATTGTATTATCTACTACTTTATATTTTTAAACCTTATTTAGATTTCCATTACATATGCTATATTTAAACTATGACTCTCAATTATTTGAAATTTGTGTTAGTTTCTATCTCTCTCTCCTTGATGACTATCTCATTTGATAATTTATGTTCCTATTCACCTATTATATTCTACATTTGACACCTTTTTGATTGATATTAGACTATTCATGACTATAACATGATGATTTAAATTATCTTATACACTAGTCATACTCACCTAATTCTAGTGATTCATTGATATATCATTATTTTGATATATTTTATATATATTATTATGTGATTTCACCTATAAATTTTTAAATAAATACCAAAAAATCATAAAATATAGGAAAATAAAAATTATTTTGCTTTATCTTGGTCATATGATACATAGCATGTTTATCTACCTATCTTATAGTTTTGTATATTCATGTTTTCCACATGTGATTTTAATGGTATACTTTGGCTGAATGAAATGTGTGATATACAAGTTATATATTGTTAATATGAATATAAATGCTATGAGGGCATCTTCATATATTAGGTTTGAAATGTGACATCTTTCTAACACAACATTTACTATATAGAACTACTTTACATATATTGGACATATCTTGTTATCATTTACATTTGACATGTTTATATGGATGTCTACATACTATTATTGTATGGATTCTTACATCTTATATTTTTTGACCAATACTTACAAATATATTATACTTTGGTACCAACCTTCCTTGATTCTACTATTATTTCTATTATTCATTGCTATACCTAACCTTCTTAGAGGTGTATCACCTACATGGGACATATTTATTTTTGATATTAAGGCAAAATTACCCCCATGTCTTCATGTGTTTATTATGTACATAATTTACATATAAAAAATCTATTGTGAACATTATTTATCCCTCTCATAATTGAGTCTATCATTTATATATTTCCACTTGGAGATAATGTGATATTTTTTCATATGGAACCACATTGATATTAAGCATTACATGAGATTACATATATACACATACCTTCATTCCCATAGAGGCATGCTTCACATTACCTAAACTATATAATTATTTATGCTATATTAATTTATATAGCCACATCATCTATGTGCCTTGAATTACTAAATGATTAGGCACTTATTCTTTGCACACATTATACATCTTGGCTACTTATGATTGTAAAACTTCATATATACATTATTATATATTACACATCAATGGACATGACTTATACATTTCCAATATGAGACTCATAATTACATGATCCTTATGAGTTATTCATTTTACATATATTATGTACACAAGGTAATCATCACCACCATTATACTCACCTCAACTATGAGCTTAATCGATCACATATATACCTATACTTTTGTATGGGGCCATGATACCCATATATATTTTCTATGAGCCTTATATTTACATATCTCCTATAAATGGATCATATTACATACTTATGTATACATTTCTATTTCATATAGATATGGAATTATCTTACATATACATGGAAACATACTTGGTATTTACACATGATATATCTTTCTATCGTGATCATTATCTAAATTTGGGGGAGTCATTTCCTCTCCATCTAGTTTATTACATCATGGCATGTTGTTTTCACATGAACTATCATCCTTATTGGAATATATATTCACCTATGGACACTACCACACAATGATCTATATTACATGATTCTCTTAATGACATTGGTCTATCTCTCCTATTATATATACTATGTGGATTTTTCCCCCATTAATACTATCATCCTCATTACATAATGTTTCACATATATTGAGCCTTAAATGAGGACATATTTGTAGACATTGATAATTATTAGAGTAATTCATTTTTCATTGATCCTCACTTTATGTTATAATTTATATGTGATATGACATTAATACTCAGTATAGTATATTTGGAATTGAAATATACATGAATTTATCTATTTTATGTGACAAAACACTTTAGACATACTAGTTTTCTACTTCTCACTTAGTATGGGGATTTTCATGTAATATTTCATTACAATTACATGTGTTTTATGAAATGTTTAAAAAGGTATTAGTTATGTAAAATATTATTAAACGTGGTTATTTTAACTCTATTGATTTTATATGATTGATTTCAAACACAATTTAATAATTCTATCATCTCAAATGGGGGTATAAATCATAGATTATTTCAAATAATGTTTAGTGAAGGATACTAAGCAAAAATATTATATCTCTACATGGATATTTATAAAATTTGGGTAGCTCTACATGGAGTATTATAAAGTTTTGGAATCTCTAGTTTGAAAAAAATATTATGTACTTCCTTGATTAATGATTAATATGAGGGTTCACAAAAATTATAGAGAAGTGGTTACATCTAGCCCTTATCAAAAAATATTTTAATAATAATAAGTAGAATAACCATAATAGGGGCATTATTTTTCACATCAAATAGTGTTTGATTTAATATAGAGTATGTGTATTCATTCCTATGTAAAATTTAATTTTAAAATTTAAAATTAAATTTCAATTTCAATTTTAAATTCAAAATTAAGCATAAGGAATGTATATGGCATTGATAACTTGTTAGAAAATGGCCATTACTAGCAGATATACTAAATAATGAGAGATTTAAAAGGTATATATGGAACATGATATAGATATTCTTCTTATATATATTAATTATATGTGTAAATTTTAATTATGTATTTTTTTATTTTGACTTGTGTATACATCACTTACTACATTTATAAAAGTAGGTGCATTAGGTAGACACTCAGTTGTGGTACAAGTCTTTTCATTACAATTTTTTTAGAATTATTTTGTGCATATGGGTTATCACATCGAATTAGGGAATTATTATCACTTAATTTTTTCCCATTTTCCTTGTTTAATCTCATGGTCCTCTATCAAAATGGGCCATGATCAAATATGGGTAGGATTTGAACATATTATACACTTAACATGTGATATGAAAATGTAGAGAGAGAGTCTTTTTTCAGGAGAGTAAACAAACATGATTATAATTACTATATTGTATTCAAAATGATAAAATAAATTGATGATAGGTACATAAATAGGAATAAGAGATCCATAAGACTACCAAAAAATATAGAGTGAGCATATAAAAATAGAATACAGGATCAACTCATATCTATCCTAATAACAACTCACATTTATCCTAATGAACTCATTTTCACACCTAAGCAAGATAAATACATGTGTAGTAAAAATAATAAAATGGAATTAAAATCCTATAATAACACCCTTCCTTAGGCATAATTTAGGTGGGTAGAATAATTAGGTCTTAATAACAAGGACTGATTAGGTACACAAGTACATAAAAAATACCCCCAAAAAATAGACACAAGCTCCTACCATAAGTAGAGAAAAAGAGTATAAAAGGACTAGAAATCCCAAAAAATATGAATTTAAATTTGATGAAACCTTAATAAGATATTGTAAATTAAGATACTTTCTCTCAATGAGGGTTTGAAGTTATTAGTTATCTACTCCATAGTCTAGCAAAATTTGAGATCAATTATTTGTACATGAATGAAATCCTGAATAAAGTGCATATGAATATTGATATGCTTGGTCTATTAATGTTTTACCAGATTATTATAGATTTAGATGGTGATCTGGTTGTCACATAAGATGATTTTTGGTCCCCTATACTTGATACCAAACTACATAAGGATCCCCTAAAGATATATAACCTCAATATCATTATTTACAACTCTTTCATACTTAACCTTGGTAGATGATAAATTAATAGTAGTTTAATAATTTCTATACCAACTAATCACACCTAAATCAAGTGATAAATTATATCCTAAAGTGGACTGGTGATGATAAATATTGATAGTCCAGTCCAAATATGTGTACACAACCAATTCAACATCAATACCTACTCCATAGTGAATCCCAAAACTATGAATACCCTGAATGTTGTGGATAATCCACTTATCTACCTTATATTGTAGATAATTCAATGTTTACATAAATCTAGATACTATGCCAACAACATATGAAATGTTAGATCTAGTGTGGTTTAGATAGATGAGACTACTAACAAGATGTCAATACAAGGTATCATCAACCAATGAATAATAACACTCAGCCTCAATATTGACCCTAGAAAGACAATGAGTTAGAGTTGGCTTATAATTATCCATATTAAACCATGTGATAAAAGTGAGAGCATACTTTTATTGTGTAATGTTGATAACCGAGTTAGACTATGAAATATCAATCCCAAGGAAGTAGTGCAACAAATACAAGTTATTCATGGATAACCTATCATGTAAATCAATTTTTAGTGTTTTAATGGAGTATGAAGAAATTTTGATAAGTAGGTCATCAACATACAAAGATAATACTAGAAGTGAGTCATCATGTTACAAAATGTAAACATTTGTATTAGAATGGCATATAGTGACCCAACTATGATAAATAATGAATCCATGGGGGACAAAAGGAGTGATTAAAGTGCCATTTTTAATGGAAATAACAATAGTTGAACTTGGAGATAAATTTAGAGACACTTGGAAAATAATCTAAAAATAATGTAAGAATATGAATTATGGCATTCTAAATTCAATTTCTAAATATATAATTTTTCTCAATACCCAGATGATAAAAGTGTGCAAAATTTATGCATTTATGGAAATGAATTTTCAATTTATTGTGAAAAAGATAAGGAGACTCCATGTGTATGGACACATGTTTTTTACTAAACATATGAATTGTTGTATGGAATTTCATATATGGATAGATGAAATTTCTAAGATTGGTTAGAATATTTTTTATTAATTTTTTAATATATGTATATATTTTTAAATAATTTTACAATTCAAGATAGTTGAAAAATTTGAACTGTAAGTGTATGAACACAAATTTTTTACCTCTACTTCATAAAAATCATTTTTTTAAAATCACAACCAATTATTTGTAGATTGGTGAGATATAAGTTTTGTAAAATTTTAATTAATGATAAAAAATTTATAAAGATATTTTTAACAATATAAATATAATCCATAATGAGATTTGTTGGGTATAAATTAAGTAATAATTAAAAACAATAATTTTAACATTAAAAAAATAGATTCAAAAACTACATTTTCCCCTCTACAAACCCATATATTTTTTTAAATAAATAAAGGTTTGCCTAATTACATGTGTTGGAAAAGATTAAAAAAACTCATTTACTAAAAATCATGTGGGATATTTCATGATAGGTTTTATGCTAGGTTTGGATCCCCCAATCCTAAACCCAAACTAGTTTTGGAAGGAAAGTTGAAAATTAAAAAGATAAAAATCTTGAAAGGGCACATGACCTTAAAAAAGGGTGTACACCCTTTTAAATCCCAAAAATTATCAATAATTGTATATTAACATTTTTAATTACTCCCAAATAGGGTGTGCATGATTTTCAAAAGGGATTACACCCATTTTAATTCATAAATTTTACTTGCTTGCCCCTAAAATTTTCTCATTAGTTTTGTATTTTACAAACATGGAACTGGGTTATACTATTGACACTCTAAAAATTATTTAAATTATCCATTTACTTCATGTGATCACCTAAAATTGGTATTTGAGTTATACGAGTGCTACTTGAGACTACCTATTCCTATCTTATCCCTAGACTTATCCTAGAGCATATTATCACACTTTTCTACCCTTTGTGTGGGCCATAAATGTTCCTAGTCCACTCAAACATAATCCTAAACCCTCATTTCTCAATCTTGGCCCTTCATGCTTATTTTAATTCTAGTTAGACATTAGCACCACATTAAGGACACTATAACCATGTGTCAATAGTTTCCCCAAAATGGAACTTATGTCCTCTACCCTAGCTTTCCCAAAGAAATACATTTTCAAAATTAAAACCTTCCTAAGGTTAGCCTAGACATATTTTATTATCTACACAAGAAACATAACACTATAAATACATGAATTTTAACCCTATATCCATTAGATGGAAATATGATGAAAAATACCTAATCAAACACAAAACAAGTTGAACAAATCAAAGTTATTAATCCATATTTTTTCCTAATTCTACATAAAACCATCTACAACAACCTTAAGCTCACATTTTATAGATTTACAATCTAGAGCACACTTAAGGAACTCAAGGCCACTATCATACTACCATCACTTACAATTGCACTATAACCTATGTGGGGAGAACTACATTAGGCTTGATCTCTCCTAGGAGTATTGGTATGTAGGAAACTCTCTTCACAGAAAGGTGTTGAGGATGTCCAACTTATCCTACTAATGAACACACTTTATAGATCATATCTTACTTATAAAGAGGATTAGATTTTGCATCATAAATTAGTCATTATAACCATAATATAAAGTTCCATATTTTATGCGAGTAGGAAAAGAACCCAAAAATACAAACACAAGTGCACATAGAAGTATGGGAAAGTCTTACACAAAGGACACTAGTGCCAATATCATGACACTAGAGCCACATAGATCTACTATCCAAATGTGGTTCTACTATCCAAGAGGGGTTATGATATAGGGATCTATTTGATGACACTTAGACCTATTTCTATCTCAATTTCCATCACTCAAATTGTATGTATAAGGTATTTTCTAGATAAGTCTTTATTTTCACATATTTATAAATATTTTTATAAAGTCAAATCTAGTCAAATATGTAATAAATCAGTGGTTATTTTATGCATATTATTTTCATAATTTTATTCTGCTCAACCCTAAAATAAATCATAGGATTTACATAAAATAAACCTTATAAGGTTTAATATTTTGGTGAGCCTAACTTTAAAAATTGTTCCAAACCCTAACCCTAGATAACCCTAAGGTTGAAATTTATAACATTTAGTTTTAATTTTCATCCTATTACTATGATTATCATAATGGATGACATTTTATACTTCATGGTACAAAGCCTTATACTTTACTTGGCATTATCTTTACTAGCCATTAGTATAAAATTACACATGTATGCCACTCATATCATTGATTATGTTATAGCTAAGATTATTTTACACATTGTTCCTCCCTCATGTGAGTCCCATTTTTATGAGGTTCATTTATACATGAATCACTTTGAGCTACCTCTAGTCAATCTTAAATGATAGAGGGCTCACAAGACTCCATTTGTTCCACATCTACTTAGACCAATTGATTATCTAAGCTCCCATCTTGCATCCACTACTCAACCTTAATAAATATTAGATTATATACTTTGAGTTGTTACTAGGCAAAATAGTGTACCTCCTTAGTGTATACAGGATAAACATAACCTTACCATCCCTCCTCATCCCTAGCACATCAAAATTAGACCCAAATATCATCAAAGAGAATTTGATATTATGGATCAATTGAGAAATACATTGGCCAAAATATCCATATTGGAATTACATTAAAAAGTAATAATTTTCAAGGATATTCTTTTTAAAAAACTTAAACATGGATATTTTCCTCATGACACCAACTAACTTATCTTACATGTATCATGAACACTATCAAGGATGTTGAGGATGTGATATATTAATCCAATGAGGACTTTCCTTCATAGTCAGTAATTACTTAGAATTTTCCACTTTATATTTAATCCCAAATAAACAAGATGGCTATTAAATGAGTTCTAATCAACAGTGGTTCAAGACTCAACATATGTATCCTCATATTTATACAGACCATGGGGGTTGATATAACATCTATTCAAAAGACATATAAGAATATATGATGGTCTAATGACATTCCTAGATAGACATTGGGTTATATTATGTTAGACATTATAGTGGGGCTAAAAACCTTACCTACACACTTCTAGGTGATGTCAAATCATTCACACTATAACTTACTACTCGAGAGACCTTGGATACATGATATGGGGGATGTAGCCTCTACTCTACATAGATGCATTAGGTTATTACATGATGTTACATGTACATGTTTAAAATAGATAATCATCCATTCATATATTGTAGACTCATTAAGCCACCTACCTTGAGTACATCTTTAGATGGGATACCTCATGTTCTCATTGAATCCCCACCTCACAATATTTTGATTGAATATATGTATAAATATGAGGTAGGAGAGTCTATAAAGACTATTCCTATAGCTCATCCAAATATTTATACATAAAAATTACACTCATTGATGATACAATAATAACCTCCCAAAGTATAGACATGCCCACCTAGGGTAGATGATGATATTCTTACAACACATCTACCACTAATTGTAAATTCAAAATAGGTTTACATTCATAAATTTGATACATATTCATAGGCCACCATAGAATATGATCCAAAACCTATCGATATCAATGACTATTTGTATTTATTAAGTTTCATACTAGTTGGCATAGAAGATGACAAAGATGATACAAAGGCACTTATACCTCTCCCTTCACTAGTAGCACCACTTGTTCAATATCCTATAGCTATAGGTTCTCATACTCAATTATAGTTAGTGGTAGGTCCTTTAGTTAATTTAGTGCATATGGTTATATACATGGATATTGACTCAATCATATAGATTTAGGAAGGAATTTCATAGGATAGACCACACTAGATCTTACTGATACTACTTGATAGAGGATTGATGATATTACCCACAATCTATCAGAAACTAGTTAGCATATTATCACCACATGAAGTTTGGCCCTTTTACACTTTCATATACTTAAAGGACATGATGCTAACACATGCTCAACATTACAACATGAATTAAATAAATTTAAGTCTAAGGGCACTATTCATATCATACATCTTCCACCTTCATAGGCATGATCACCTCTAAAGATATGAACACCTTAAAAAATATGAGCACCAAAAAAGGGTCATCATCGACATAGATATTCATGAAATGATTCATTGACTATCTAGATTTTTGTATCAGACATATACATTACCCATGTGGTTATAGATAAGGATTTTGATCCTAAAACTTGCACTTTGGAATCTTTACACTACATAGGCTATCAGGATATTGAGTTACAACATGTTATACATTATTAGGATTCTATTGGAAATATTATAGTACTAGTTTTATGTACCCCCAAGGTGGCCAATACATTATTTTTTATTATGAGTAGGCACTCATCTAAAGGTTACACTTGGAATTACATGGTTATAGGTAATGGATGCCATAGTTGATTAGTTAGATAAATGCTTGATAGTCACTCATGAGGGACACATGGTTTACATCTTACATGATGACATGTATGAGAACCTCAAATTTCATATAGATACTTTGCGGTCTAATGTAGTTTATCATATGACCGCTTGAGAGGCATCTTACACATTTGAGTAGTATGCCATTAAAATGCACATAGACTCAAAACTAATTCCAAGGATAAGGATACAATGATACATATAAATGGGTGTAAAAACTATGATGATGATGACTGATTTTATTTTAGATAGATTTAGTGTCTGACATTAAATGATCTCCCACTAGATCCATTGTTTGACTATCCACATCCCATAGATGTGATCTTGGGCATATAGAGACATTTCACTCTGCTTGTATACTATTTCATTAATTTATAACATTTACTTAGACACACTTTCATTCTCTCTTTCTCCTTGTACATATTTCATTTTAATAATGATTTAACATACCTTATTTCCATAAATTACAAAAATAATACAATATTTCAAAAACATAAAAATGTTCAAATATTACTTAGAAAACACAAAATTTATAGATTGTATGTATTGATATGTTTACACTTATTATATTTTATAGCTAATAAATATGTTATTTATCTTAGTATAGTTATTTTTATCATACCACATGCTTCACTTGTTTTCGTTAAGTGCTTGGAGATTGCTATAGGACTCGAGTCCACTACACTTATCTAGACTTATTATTTTCTTCCCACTAGGGGAATATACACCAATTCATGGTTATTAACTTGACACATTAACCCAATTTGGGGAATATTAATAATAGTATTGATCACAAATATCTATACTTTTGTACTCTACATTATATATTTATCATTATTATATCTAGATATTGATCATTGTTATTCATACTCTGGTTTTTACCAATTATTACTACTTTATAATCAACTTATGTACATCCTCACTCTTACACATATTTGTATTACATACTCATGAATTATTTAATTTATATATTTCATATTTTATACTTTATTATATTTATATGCTTATTTTATTTGAGGGAATTTAAATATGCCATTGTTATTTAGCTATACACCACTTCTATTTATAGTATGTATGCTTTGGACATGTGCCCACATCCTCATGTGTGGATTTATTGATTATGTATGTGGACATTTAAACATGTAATTATATGTGGATATAATATATCTTGAATATTTATTATGTATGTGGACATTTTAGAATGTCCTTGTATGTCTTATTTTCCTAGATTTAGTGACATGTGACCTTGTCCCTTATATTATGTCCCTTTCACCTATTTTTCATGCCTCATGTGCTTTGTATGTATGTTTTATTATATGAATCATGGACATGACATTTTTATTTGTATATTTCACACACTAGGTTTTGATGCTATGAGGGACCTCAAGTATCTACCCTCCCTACTTGGGTGCCATGATGGACACCATGCCCCATCCCCCTAGGTAGTTACTCATTTACACTCAAATTTGTTATTACATTTATATTGACACCGTTGTGTAATGATAGACATGATATACATATTATATTACCTAATTATGCTTAGATTATCTAACATTCTAATTTTATATATGCACATTCTATTGGATTGTCATGCAGTTATCGTATATGTTGTAGATAGCACACATTTTGTAGATCTTTTTATTTTGAGGATAGTTATTTCATAGGTTCAATAGATACCCTCAAAAGAGGGGGAATTTATAGGGATTTTTCATATATATTATGCTCCTATACTCCACTCACAAAAAAATTCATCACACACACGCAATTATAGAGAATAAAAAATAGGTAAACATAGAGGGAAAATAACTACTTAGGAAGTAGTATAGTGATATATTTTAGACCAAAAAGAAATTAGCACCTAAATAGAGACACTAATACCACATGGTGCTATTAGCTAAGACATGTTAATAATGTTTAATAGCCTTAGTTTTAGAATAACTCAGATTGTCCAAAATAGTATAACATGTACAGTATAGGTTAACACATATCTAATTACAATTTTATCTATTATATTAAATTTTTGCTTATAGTCATACTAGTTTAGCTCATGTTCATATCATTTGTTCATATTAGGGTAGTATGTGTGGCATTAACATCATCATATTTATTTTACATACTCAAATACAATTATTACAACCTAGTCTAGAATCAATATGATTAGATACTAAATTGGGGGTATGTGCACGACACATAGTTTCCATATGCTCAGTTACATACCAATTGATTAGATGGAATGTAAAATTCCATGTCACTCATTACTATATATAAAATTTAAATAATATTCTAGTTTATCACAAGTTTCATGCCTTTCTCCATCTATAGTGGTTGGCATTCTCAAGTGGCCCAAAGCTACCTAATGTATCTTAGTGGTTGCAGAGCCAACATACATAGTTAGATAGTTTTAATAATTTACATAGTTTTGTTTCAAATACATATAATACCCATGGGTGGGAAATGATATAGTCATAGCCTACTTGATTTCTTGACCCATTAACATGAGAGGGTTAGATACACTATCAGTCCAATCCAAGCTATTCACAAGTCATGATCCACCAAGCAGGGGTGGGGAATGATGGAGTCAAAACTAGATTGAGTTATTGAGCCACCCAAACAAGAGGATTTAGTAAGATATCATCTTAGTCTAAGTTATTCACTGATTGATCATTATATACATGCGCACATATAGGTTGTCACTAGGTTTATGCATTGGTTTGTATATCCATTGAGTTGTATTCATATCTTTCCTCTATCCCATCTCTTTAGTCAACTTTACTCAATTTTAGTTCTTTACTCAATAGTCTTTTACTTTTGATATATCTTAAGTAAGGACTAATTTATGCACATTTAATTTATGAGTACATGCTTTGGATCATGATTCACATACTCAAACCTATCTTCACATACGTATACCTAGATCTACATACTCAAACTTAGCTTCATGGGCTTCACTTCTTAGGTAAGTCTAGGTATGCTTGATTTTCCTTTATATTATACATTAATTTTGATGCATTTATAGGATAAATTGGGGGAAAATGTAATCACTTAAAAGTGGTATTTGAATGATAAGAGTGATACTTGAGACTACTTATTCCTAGATTATCCATAGACCTACCCTAAAGCCTATTATCACACTTCTCAAGACTTCATGCAGACCACATGTGTCCCTAGTTAGCTCAAATACAGTCTGAGACCCTCATTTCCTAATCTTGGCCCTCTGTGCCTAGTGTTATGCCATATGGACATTAGTGCCACATTAAAGACACTGGAGCCACATGGCATTAGTGTCCCCATAATGGTTCATGTGTATTTTACCCTATCTTTCCTAAATGAAAACATTCCCCTTTTCTCAAAATGGGGACCCTCCTTTCTTCATTTTCCAAAAATTCCCATGATGCTAAGCATATTAAATCATTTGTCTACATTGAGAATTAATTGAGTTTTTCAATGCTTATGTTTCTAAAATTTTGGTTAATCATTCATTATGTAATAAGGATTGATACTTAGAAATATTCAAATTATTACAAGTTTTCTTCAAATTTTAATTCAAAAATGAATTATTGACCATGAATGGTTTGATGATATACAAATAAGATTTTGCTAAGGAGGTATGCCCTAGATCTCTAATAGACATAAATGTAAAAAGCTTCATTAGGTTTTATTAAATTAGCATTATGTTATGTTTAAGGCATTTACTTGTAAATTTTTTCTTTAAACTTGTTTCATTTTGCCTAAGATGAGCTATGACATCTTCAAGAAACTAACTTAGTTTCTCACTTGACCTCATAGGAATTCAAATTAAATTTATGGTTTATGATGCCTATTAGGATGTCAAAGTTTAGAATAGAACTTAAAAGGATAGGTATCCACCCCACTAGTCTTTGTAATGCCTTAAGGATTCATAACATCCTACATAAGACACAAGGACAAAATCTACTAATTCCATTAGCTACATGGAGTCATCTAGAGAGCTCATAAAGAAGTTAAAAATTAGAATTCAATTCTTTAGGATATGTATCAAGATCTTATCCCCCACGAGTGACCCCATCTAATATAAGATTACATTCATCCCTCATGCATCTTGATAAAGTGCATAAGCCCATGAGATGACATAGTGTGTCTCAAGAACCAGCTAGACCCATTGGTCTATTGATGGGATGTGTGTCCCCCCTTGGGTTCATTTGGGGTCAGCATATGTTTTTACCATGTTTCATCCATATAAAGCTCATGAGATCTTGTAAAGTAGACACGTAATTACACTTAATCCATTTGATCAAGATTTTGTGATATACAACTATCCAAGGTGCTTTTTGAGAATGACATGTAGTAGAAGAATATATAAAATCCTATGATAATGATGTGTGTCCCCTTAAGGCTTGTGCAATGATGCCATGTGTCATTACCATATTATTTCCATCTAAGATCCACAAGATCACCTCTGAGAGGGATGCATGTCTCTACTTGAGCCATCCAATTAGTGTCAAGTTGACTATAGTTGTCTAAAATACTTCTAAGGGAGACACCTAGCAATAAAAGCTATGATTACCCATGAAAATGATGCATGACATTCCCATGGCCAATCATATTTAAAATACACCACCCAAAATCTCTCTACAAATTGAAAGATTCCATGTGGTGAGATACATATGGGTCATTATGAAAAACTACATTTTAAGAGCTTGTGAAGCAATCAAAATGTGCCATGTGTCCAAATTCTAAGCTAACTAGGCAACTTAGTCATACTCAGGCCATGCAAGTACCTAGATGAATTTGAGGTGGTAGCCACATGTCAAAGGTGGAAATATTTAGCTTTAAACATAAAATTGATGGAAAATCAAAGATGAATTAATGCTAAATTTTAATTTTGTTGTAATTAATTACCAAAATCAATAATTCAATTTTTTTTCAAATATATGCAAGGTTGACAAGTTTACCATTAATAATACACAAACTAGGATCACCATCAACATTGCATTAATTAGAGTGATATTTCAAAAGGTTACACAATAAAGACTATTGCTATTTTAATTTAGAAGATATACATGTTTTGTTTCTCTAGTTTTTATGCTATCATAGTTTGATAAAGCTCAAGCCATTTATAAATTACACTCCCAACCACCATTATCAGAGCTTGAAAGTTATAAAAGGATAAAAAGAGGGATCTATTTATACCTAAAGTATTGCAATAAATGACACAAGTAGGTCCTTATGATTCAAGTAAGAGAAGCTTTTTTTGGAATGATGACTTTCTATTTTATAATGGTACTTCCATCATCTTCAAAGACACTAAATTTCTTCCTAAGGTTGTAGCATCTAGGGACTTCCATTACAGTAGCATATAATTTAATGTGGAAGTTATTATGGCTATTAATGATGATGAAACAATGCCTCATATAATCCAACTAGCTTTTGATATCTTTACCATTAATGTAATTGGTCTCCACAAGGCCATAACTAAGATAGACGTCATGTCATGCACTAATCTAGTTTATGGAATTTTTTGGAGCTCAAAGTGTGAAGATGAGCTGATCAATTCAATATCTCAATGGCTCCTTATTACTTTCATAGAAAAACCAAGCTTTAAGAATTACTATGACATTACCTCACCACAAATAGAATATAACCAGATCATCATCAACAACTGGTATGAAGTGCACTCCCTAAATAAATTATTGGCTCCATGGGTTACTAACCCAATAGGAGTTGTTTTCATGAATGATCAAGGAAAATTACCCATCCAAAAAATTATACAAGGAGTTATAATTGGCCTATCCCTCTTGAGTAAAATAGTTGCCAATCCACACAATACCTATGTGGACATAAGGGATATTTTATTTCTACAAATCATCCTATAAGACCAGTAGAATCCCCCACTTGGGGAAATTGTCACCAATAAATTGGTGTATGTAATTCAAGACACTTACAAGAGTGGTGCCCCATTATTTATGATGATCTACTTGTTAGATGCAATCTATTCAACTTCTTAACTAGGTAAAAATTCACGGTTTCCTAAGTGTTAAGAGGTTATACCTCAACTCTTTTATGTAATGCATACTCATGAATTTAGATTAAATATAAGATTAATTATGGAAGAGTTTTAACCAGTGGTTTACATGTTGATCACTGAATGCAAGATGCATAGGTTTCCCCTTAAATTTATGGAAACATTGAGAGACGTGGGTAGCTATTGGTTATACCTAGACTGCATAGTCATCAAAATAGTAGGAGTGATGGTCACCCCTCTTAGATTTCCAAGGTTCATATCAATGAAGCTATTTGAAGGATGAATGACCTATCAACTTCTACATGGATTGATTGAGAATTCAATAACAAGAATAAAACATCCCCCATAAGTTTTCATACAAAATATGGAGTACCAAGATCACCAAGTGGCTTGATATTATCATAGATTCTAGCCATAGGGATTCATACCTACTACCTAAACATGACTTCAAACCATGGGATCCTAACAATGTCATTTCCAAGTATCTATTAAATTTTTAAAAAGATGGAGGAATGGAGTACAAGAATCAAGAAGTTAATGAGTGGATATATAAAGATGCTTTGAATGATGAGTTGGTGCTCTAAAATGCTACAAATAAGAACATCAAACTAGATATGAGACTAAATAGAGAGAAGAAAAAGGAAGATATTACTAGGTCTTGGTCACCACTGACACATGGGAGCATATTTGATGCTAACTATGAAGAAGGGAAAGATGGTGAAGAATAATATAAAATTCCTCATGTTAGGAATGAGAAATATATACCTCCACAACTTACCACTTCAATAATTTAGGACTTACCTTTAAGATCTGAGCAAGGAGGATCTAAAAATCAGCCTAACCCCTCCCAAGAGTTCACATTAATCTCTACATCTACTATGGGAGACATTTTGGAGATCCTAGACCAACCTAACCCTTCTACTATTGACCTTTAGGAATTTTAATAAGGCATTGATTTCTCTATGGAAGAGATGCATGAACTAATTGGTAGAAACATTAAGAATTTCTACAAGAGGAAAAAGAATCCCAAGACCACTATTATTATTATTATTATTATTATTATTCCCACTAAAACACATAAAACTACCCTTGGATTACAATCTCCTAATGTAAATGCCTCACCACTACCTTATTTTCTAATTACTAGTCTATTTCAAACTAATTATAAATTTATATTTACTCCTCGCACCATTGTTCCCCCATTGACTTTAGTATCACAGGCAACTACAACTACCACTAACCAATTTTTGGTTAATATTATCCTGAGCCAAGCTAGTGGTTCCTTAGGATTCACCTTTCCCCATTTCATTTCTCATTCCACTTCAAATACTGCATCTTCATAGGTAGCAATAATAAGTGCATCACTTGTTATTGGTTTAATTACATCAACAAGGCCATTAAGGCCCATTTCAAAGCCATTCACCTTTCTAAATCCACCTTTTCCTGCATCCCCATTCAATATTACTATGGCTACAAAGGTGAGTGTGCCTCTAAAATTTCCTTCATTTATCTTAAATATGGGATTTACAAGAACTCTATTTGACACACTTGGGTATATGGACACAACAAACTTGACACACATTCTTATTAAATCTCTAGCCTCTACCTTAGCTACACCACCCCCAACAAATCCAATGCCTAGTACTATCATAAATTATGTCATAGATATTATACTATCAATAATACATGAGAGACCTTAGGTAGTCTTCTATATACCATATATTATCATGATATTTGATGTTGTTATAGGCATAATAAAAAGAGAGGTGAGGAGGCAAGTGGAGCAGCCCTAGTCTAGATCAGTTGTGGCTCATGAAAGTGAAGAGTCCCTCTTCACTTTAACACAGATGAGGAATGTTGTCCTAGGTGAAGTTAATGAGTATGTAGAGGAATGTCCATAGTCCAACCCAATACAAAATCTATAGTGGCCTTAATGAAAGGCATGCACCATGAGATGAAGATATTGAGGGAACAAGCATTAACTATAGTGCCTAAGAACACTACAATATTAGTAATTAATTTAGTCATAAATGTATTTAATGCTTGCAAATTCATGAAAATAAGGCAAAAAGATGGGGATATATAGTATAATGTGGTCATTAAATATGAACAAAAAATTTCACTCTATGATGCCAAGTTAGCAAACCTAGATAGAGTTAAAAGAAGTAATAAGTTCCTAGACCTTAAGGTATTACCACTTGAAGACATCATCCTAGCTCAGACTATAGTGATGAATAGAAGGAGGATGTTAAAAATCTGGTTGGAACAAGCTAATGATGTATTTTCATCCTTAGAGAAGATAGAGTTCAAAATTTCCCTCTTGTTAAAGGATACTATGGTCACTAGCGTGACCAAAAATGATGGAAACTTCATGGATGACCAAGAATTTAGGTCTCAAATGAAGTGATTTATTGCAAAGTTCCATTAGGACATATCTAATTCCAAGACTACTAGTAAAGTAATGAATGGTGTGGCTTTTGTCAACCAAATGCTAGAGAGAGCCAAGGTCATTGAAGAAGCACTAAGGCCTATACTTGCAGAGAATGATAGGATTATTCAATAGATGTCTAACCTATTTCAACCTATGATCCTAGATTATGTTCAAATTGACTAGGATTACTTATCATGCATAGAAATTAGGACAAAGGAAGAGGCAGAGAAACAAAGTTGACAAAAAACTGGTCAACAACCTCTTCCATGGCCTTGAAGAATATTTGGTTTTATTTTGTAAATTTGAATTTAGAATATTCCATTATAGTATGTGGAATTTTAGCCAAAATACACTTAGATATATTTGGGTATCTTTTAATGGGCCCAATTTAACTTGTATAGGAAATTTTGAGGCCTATATATAGGGGTGTCCCCCCTCATAGTAATTAGAACATGAATAGTTGTTATAGAATTAATGTAAAAGAGCTAAGAATTCATAATATTTTTTGTATGATTCATTTTATGATTTGTAGTCTCTATTTATCATGTTTTGGATAATTAATGGTTTCTTTTCTACTAACTAGTCTAGAAATAACATAAATATATGTATCTATTGGTTTGAGTTTAATACTAGGCTAAAAAATATGTTGGTTTATATTCTTTGTTTTCATCTTATTTGTAGTTGAATGTTCTTATGAAATTTAATTTGAATGAGTAATTTTCATGTAATATATGCTTTCAAATATATGCAATTATTTTCCTTTGAAACCTCAACTACATTCATTTGGCTTTGAGTATTACACTAGGTATGGTGAACGCTACTTTTACATGTTATTTTCATAAAGGTTTAAATAATTGACATCACTAACCCTTTGAAGAAAACTTTTTTTTATGTCTTACCCTACTTACATTTGGATTTACCCCATAACTCACTTTAGGTTAGCTCATTCTATAAATATTCATGGTTTGCTTGTGCTTGGTAAATAATTATAAAATATTAGAGTAATTTCACAAATATTAGTAATAAATAAAGTGTCACTATATATAATCTATTGTCCCTATAATATGGTCTACTTGCAGACTCATAAGTGGTGGACATATGTCTACTATTTTGCTTTTTCTAGTACTAATTGTGTAAAAAAATCAAGTCTTAAGTCTTTCAAGACAAAATTGAGTTTATTAATTTCCCCTCATTCCCTCATGACACAAGGAACACATTAAGTACATCAATACAAAGGTAAAATCTGGTGTTAGAAGGAGGGCCAACACAATTACTTTCATCAAGTAGCTCCAAAATTTGACATTATAAGTATGGTCCCTACGTAATTACTTTCATGCATCTTTGTGAAATTTTAGTGTACTTCATTAAATATATGCTTAATCATTTCAAATTACATAAATATTATTAAATAACACTAAAGATCTACATTCTTTGTATGAATCTTTGCATTCTTTAAAGGTTTCCATCAAAGTTAGTGTTCATTTGTATAAGTTTAGTAAATAATCTAGATATTTTTCTAAATTTATTCAAATATAGATGAAATTCCTCATTCTTTATGAATATTCAATGTGGTTTTTATCATCTTTACAAGGTTTTATATAAATTTAGTAAATAATCTAGATATTTGTGAGAATTTTTGCAAAGGTCAATTGCTAAGACCTTATTTGTACCGAATATAGGCATTATATATTATAATTTCTCTATTTTTCTTTGTATTGAGTAAACCTTTAAGTAGATTTATGTTGGAAGATAATTTTAATTGATTATACAATAATATATTATTAAATTGGGCATAAAAATGCTTAAGAATACTGATCTAACATTAATATTTGTAGGCTAACATGTATAACTAACCATATATGTGTAGGTATTGAAAAATCTAAGGTTTCAAGGCTTGGATACTCAAACATTAATGTAAAGCTATTAGATATAGTGTGTAAAGTATTATTTGTAAAAACTTTAACTAATATTTGTAATATTTGACACCTGTGAAGCTACCTTCAAAGTTCCTTTGCTCTTTATACCCATTCTACATATTGGATTTGCCTAGGGTTGAAACCGGATCTTGATTTAAAACCAAGGTCCCTTTAACATCCCTATAAATTCATAAGAAGGTGATAATAGACAAATTTAAATATAGGAAGTCCAAGACCTAGCCAAATTCCCCATCTAACCAAAATTTTCAACCCCTCTTTCTATTCATGGCATGGTTAGTTGGCTGAGCCATCAATGTCCCTATAGTTGTGCATGATGTTCCAAAGAATCTAGAAAAATATTTACCTCTCTTCACCACCACCAATAGATTAAATGTTAAAGAGCATATAAATTAATTTAAATCATCTTTAAGGATGTTCAATTTAACTTATGAGGATGTGTCTTTCCACCTTTTTCCGTTTACATTCTAAGATGTGGCTAATGATTGGTTCCTCAACTTGGAAAAATATTTCATCATGAGATGGAATTAGTTTGACGATAATTTTATTATCCAATTTGGTAGGGTAGTAAGGTTAGGAGTTGTGTATCAATAGTTCACCACCCTCAAAAAGGACATAAAAGAACCAATTAGAACATTCAATGTAAAGTTACAAAAGATGTGTATCCTGACATCCCCACCTTATAAACCAATAGTCAATTTGGATTTATAAATATACAAAATTTCCTTAGACCCAATGACAACTATTTTCCTAAGAAGATCCTTGAATATTGACTCCTTACCTTTAATATATGTTTAATCCATCCATATTGATGAGAAAATGCACCCATAGGGTCATCCTACCTTTGTTATACCAAAAAATGACCTAATGATGCCTTGTCTAAATGTCATATCCAACATGAATCATATTCTACCTGTATTAAACCAAGTGCCAATAATTAACTAGTTGCCATTAAACCATGCTATACCCAACCAAAAACTAGGATTCTTCAACCAAGTGCATGATGGATCACATCCATAAAATAATATCAGTCAAGCATTGGTGCCCTTAAATAACACCAATGTTGAAATTAAAACCCAAAACAATAATTTAGAGCCTCCAAAAGGATAATTGGATTTAATATATAGAACCATTAAAAAAATTGCTAATGATTTCTTAGATCTTAAGAAACAATGGGAAATATTGGTGAGAGTTCCAATAGAAATTAAAACTTTCATAGATATAACAAACTATTCAATAGGTATAAAAAAATAGTGAGCCCCCTTTGATCAAGTTTCCTAAGATTAACATTTTCAAGTTAGCCTTGGCTAACTGGTGCTGAGTGCACAATAGTACCAGAGATGGAGAGCTATATTGTGTTGAATTATAACATGAATTCAAATCCATTATGAGCCAAATGGAGGGTTTGAGATGAATCCCATTGATAAAAGTAATGCTAAAAGCCCTAACAATACCAATTATGCTTTTAGCTCTCAAGAAATAGTCCTCATGGTTGAGACCTATGATTTTCTCAGTCAAGATGAAAATGAGCATAAAGATAATGTCAAGAAAGTAAATGTTTTCCAACAATACCAGAGCATAAACTATGCTTTGAGAAGTAAAGGTCAAAACCCACCTCTAACAACTTCCACCCCACCTAATAAAATAAATACACCTCCTAATGGTAGGTCAAATAATAATCCTCCACCTTGTAAAGGTAAGGAAAGTTAGCCAACAATGGAAGCTCCTTGAACAACATTGAAAGGTGGATATAACATAGTGAAAGATATGAAAAAGATCAAGGCAAACATAATGTTGCATGAAATCACTCAAATCATTGAAAAACAAGATTTTCTAGCTCCATCAAAGCTAAACCGACTCCTGTAAATGTGGTAATTTATAAGAGTAATCATGAAATTCCATCAATTTTGTTTATTGTAAGGATTTTTGGTAAAAACCTTCATAGTTTCTTGCTAGATTATGGTGATTTAGCTAATATTATGACTTTAATAATCTAAGAAAATTTGAGATTAAACCTAGTCAAGTTAGAGAAGGTAGTGGTGCAATTGGACAAATCAAGAGTGAAAGTGGTGGGCAAATTATTAAATATTCACATGCAGCTTGCTTATAAACCATGAATTTAGAAGTTCATCAACATTTAAGTCATTGGCATACCTAAGGATTATGGATTATTATTGATTCATGATTGGACTAAATCCTTTAATTTATATATGTCCATTGATTTTTCCCACATGTGGCTACCTTGGCATGGGATTTCCACATAAATAAAGATAGATTATGAACCCAAAATGAAATACATAATCACCAAATATAATTCCAAGAATGAAAAGGTAAATTACCATTCCTCTAACTTAGTTGTTTATACTTTTGAAACCACTAACATTATTGCAAATGATAATGTGAAAGAAGAAAACAAAGGTCCTTGGTCGTTGCACTTTGATGGTGCATGAACTACACAAGGTTCTGGTGTTGGAATTATCTAACAAATCTTGAAGGAAAACATTATCTAGATTCTTATAGATTACAATTCACTTGTACTAATAATTTAGAAAAATATGAAGCTCTTATTTTAGAACTTAAATTTTCAATCAAACATAAGGTAAAAGAATTATTAGTCTATGGTGATTTAGAATTAGTTTTTAATCAAGTCAATAGTAGATATCAATGTAAGCTTTCCTATTTAAGAAAGTATAAATTTATAGCTTCTAATTTGATTAAGTATTTTGACTCATTTAATAGTGTTTCCATGCCTAGGGAGTAGAACTAATTGGTAAATGCTCTAGCTTTAACAACAATGAACTTGGTGCCTCCAAAGCCTTTAAACTTATAGGAGTTCACTATGGAAATAATTTCATGCCCTTCTATTCTAAATAATATCAATCAATTCCATGTTTTTGATGATGATAAGTATATAATTGACTTCATGTGTAATTATGGCATATTTGAATCCAACATTATTGATGAATAGGATAAATGCCCTATACAAAATTCAAAGGACAATGAAGATAGAATAATCCAAATTAAGGATAATCAATTCCCCAAGGGCATGATCACCTTAGAAAGGATGTTTGACTTGAATAAATAAAGAACTGAAGCTAAAAATCCCAAGGTGAGTGGAAAGGATTATAATCATGTTAACTTACAAAATCTTGGGAGTGAGCAAAGTGTCAACATTGGTGTAGTCTACACTAATGAAGAATGGAAGCAATCCACTACCATTTTAAGCAAGTTCAAAGATGTCATTTCTTGGTCATATGATGGTATTAAGATATTTTATACTAGTGTGATTACTCATACTATCCCATTTAAATAGGCTTGAAAACCCTTCAAGTAAAGATATAATCTAGTGAATCCAGTGTTGGAACCACTAATTTATAATGAAGTAAATAAATTGATAAATGTAAGGATAATATTTCCCATATGAAACTCAACATGGGTTAAAAATCTTATGCCAGTCCAAAATAAAAATGGATAAATCAGACTCTATGTCAATTTCAAAAACTTGAATAGATCTTCAAAGAAGTAAAATTATCCCTTGCCATATTTGGATGAGTTCATTAAGTTGGTGAGTGGGTCTAGAATGATGTCATTCCTTGATGGTTTTTTAGGCTATAACCAATTCCTAGTGAATAAGAACAACACAATGAAAAAACCCTCACTACTAAGTGGGGAACATTTACATACAAATGAATGTCATTTGGGTTGATCAACATAAGAGCAATTTTACAATGAGTAATGGATCATGAATTCCAAGTATTAATAGGTAATTACATCATTACTTACATGGATGATCTAATAGTGTTTTATAAAATAGAGGAAATCACATGATGTATTTGGAACAAGTGCTGGAGAAGTGGAAGAGGTATGGAATCTCTTTAAACCCAAATAAAAGTATCTTTTATGTAACTAAAGTCAAACTTATAGGACATTTAATAACCTAGGAAGGTATGAATATTGACCCTAATAAGATAAATGCAATTTCAAAGGTAGAAATTTGTAACATCAAAAAGGAGTTGAAATATTTCTTTGAAAAGATTAATTTTGTAAGAAAATTTATCTCTTATTTTTTAGAGATCATAAGACTAATTGATGCGATGATGAAGAAAGATGTGAAGATATAATGGACTATTAAAGAAAATAAGGCATTTCAATACATTAAAGATGTTATTGTTCAAGCTCCTATTATGATAAGTCCTAATTTTAACAAATACTTTTATTTATACTCTTTTAATTTTGATCACATTGTTGGCACTATAATAATGTAGAAAGAGGATGACAAAGAGCACCCTATAGCATTAATGAGCACTAACTTTAATAATAGTGAACACAACTATCCTATTCTAGATAAGCAAGCCTATGTTCTATGAAGGCTATCAAGAAGTTTAGACATTACATATTGATGAATAAGATGTATTCCATAGTGTCTAATCTGGCTATCAAGTTGATGTTGGGATAAAATAAACATGGAGAATGGAGAGGAAAGTGAATGGAAAAACTCCAAGAATAAGATATAAAAATAAAATCTGCTAAGTTAGTTAGAGGCTAAGGTCTAATCTAGATTATTGCAAATATTGATCCATGCATTGTTATTTTATAAGTTGAAGCTGATCAAGTGTCTAATGATGATTGGTAAAAGGATATTGTTCACTATATTATACATAGATTTTGTCCCCCACACCTTAAAGGGGAGGAAAAAATGTCCCTCAGGAAAATATCATCTTATTTTATGGTTGAAATAGGAGTCCTTTACAAAAAAAATAATGAGGGGATCTATCTAAGATGTGTTTGTAGAGCTAAAGCCATAAAAATCATTAATTATTTACATGATAAACTAGGGAGTGCCCAGAATTTAGGGAAAACCACAACACAATATATTGAGATTAGGCTACTATTTTGCAACCATATTCAAATATGCCCACACTCATGTGTGAATGTGTCATCAATGTCAAGTATTTGATCGATAAGAGACAAAGGCAACCATGCATTTAAAACCAATGATTGAAATGAATCAATTTACATAATTGGGTATTGACTTCATAAGAGTGATAAATATTAAATCCTCAACAGGTCATAAATTTGTAGTCACTACCACAAATTATTTCACTAGGTGGACTAAAGTAATGGCCACCAAGAATAGTATAGTGATTGACATCATCAAGTTTCTAAAAGAAAATATCATCATTCAGTTTGGAATGCCCTTGTTTTTAGTATGTGATATTGGCCCAACATTTATATAATTTCAATTTAATGAGTGGGCATATGACAATCAAAAAGTTAGCAAGTCTGCTTTAAACTACTACCTTTAGGGTAATGGAGTTGTAGAATTTACCAATAAAAAATTGATGAATGCCATCAAGAAATATTTAGAGAAGAAACTTAGAGAATGTCAATCCTTGCTAAAGTATGCTTTATAGGAAAATATAATGAGATACAAATAGGTGGTCAAGGCATCCCCATTCCTAATGGTTTATGTGTAGCAACCTATTTTTCCTATCACACTAAAGTTACCTACCTATGAGTTTATGGCCGAGTATATAGAATATGATGAAAGAGTAAAATACTAAACATTTAACATGATTCAAATAGAAGATGATAGAGACTTAGCATTGAAGCATTTTAGTAAGTATCAGGATGTTGTAAAGAGATGGTTTGATAAATGAACCAAAGTTAAAGCATTGTACATATTAAACTTGGTCTTACTATGGTACAAGGCCCATGAGAGGAAGGGAAAACATGACAGGTTCAATCCTTTCTAGATTGGACCATATCAAGTGGCAAAAATATTGGGCAAAAATGCATTTAGGCTCAAAGACCTACAAGGGAGTAACTTAACCTTGCCAGTCAATGGACAAAACATGAAACATTATTTCTCCATCACTTTATCACAAACTCTAGAAGGATGGTAATATTATTTAGAGTTAGATTAGGTAGGGGTAGAGTAGTTTCTTCTCCTACTTTGCTTTCTTATTGTGTTTTTAATCACTTTTTTTATTTTTATTTTCTATTGTATTCTTTCTCACTTGCTTTGCTTTTTTGTTATATTCTTCCTCACTTTCCAATTACTATTTTTTTTTTTTTTTTTTTGTGTTGTAGCTTAGTAATAAGTATTTTAGACAATAATTCATTGGTTGGATCTATGTTAGTCTTATCCTAAAATTGGGAACAAGGGATTGTTGGTTTTAAATATTGGTTATCTAATGTTTGGAAACCTCTAGTAGTGTTTCAATTTAGAAAAGTTGGGTAGGGTTAATTAGAAGTTAGTTTTCTCATGAACATCCTACATCGTTTTAAGGCTATAATATGGTTTAGATGAATGAACATTTTATTGAACTAGAGTTTGAATTTATGTGGACCATCATATTGTAACTTAAATTCACCCAATAAATTACAAGGGTAAAACTTGATATTTGAATGTGAATTACATCCAAACTATGTCTTAAAAAAACCTTACACCTAGCTAATTCTGGTTCCCAACCATTATAGATTATGAATGCATGTATAATATTTAAAAAATGATACACCATGAAGTGAAATCATAAAATGCTTTCAGATTCCATGAATGGTGATTTAGGAAATCTCTATTAGGGCTATGCATGCCTGGTTATAAGTAGAACAAGGCCCAGAGTGGAGCTAAAAGTATCTCTATTAGGCCTATAGATGCTTGGCTAGTAGCAGAGAAATGTCCAAGCCATCCACAACTAAGAAAAGTATAATTATATAAAATCTAAAGAATGCTTAAGTCATTTCATGTTTGATGTCTTGAAACTTGAAAGCTAACATTTTTAAACCTAGTGGTAATGGTTAAGGAACCCCAAAGCACACACATAGTATTATTGTCTAAAAGGTTTAAACTCCATTTCAAGCTTTTGGGATTTCAATAGTTCTAGAAAATAGTTTTTGAGCTAATTGAATGTCATAATGAGATGACTAATTTTTTATTTATCTTTAAACATAATATCTAGATTCTAACATTTTTCAATGTTTCCCCATAGATGTCACCATTTTTTGATGATCAATATTCCCCTATTCTAAGAGTGGGGATCTTCTTATCTTCAATTTCCAAAAATTCCCAAGATGCTAAGAATATTAAATTATTTGAATACATTGAGAATTAATTGATTTTGTCAATGCTTGTGTTACTAGATTTTTGGTTAATCATTTATTTTTCAGTAAGGATTGATACCTAGAAATATTCAAATTATTGCAAGTTTTCTTCAAGTTTTTATTTGAAAATGAATTATTGACCAGGAATGGTTCGATGATATGCAAACAATATTTTAATAATAAGGTACAACTTATCTTTTTAATAGACATAAATGCAACAAGCTCTACTAGGTTTTATTAAATTGGCATTGTGTTGTGTTTAAGGCATTTTATTATGAATTTTTTCTTTAAAATTGCCTAAAATAGGCTATGACATCTTCAAGAAAATAACTTAGTTTCTCACTTGACCTTATAGGACATCAAATTAAATTTGTAGTTTATGATGCCACACAGGACATCAAAGTTTAGACTATAGCTTAAAAGGATAGGTGTCTACCCCACTAGGCCTCATAATGTCTTAAAGATTCATAACATCCTATGAAAGACAAATGGATCAAATATACCAAATCCATAAGCTATGTGGCATCATCTTGAGATATCACAAAGAATATAGTTATTAGAGTTAAAATCCTAGGGATACATGTTGAGATATTATCCCCCATGAGAAAGACCATCCAATCTAAACTACCATGTATCCTATCATAGTATAGAAGCTTGTGAGATGTCACCATGTGTCTCAATGACAACCAACCAAACTTTTATTGCCCTCTAAGGTGACATATGTCCCCCTTGGGTTCATTCAAGGTCACCACATGTCTTTGTTATGTTGCATCCATCAAAATCACATGAGATCTTACAAAGAATACATGTAGTTACACCTAAGCTATCTCATCAAGGTTTGGTGATATATAATTATTTGAGGTGAATTTTGATAATGACACTTGCTAGAAGAATAAACAAAATCCCATAATAATGACATGTTCCCTTTGGGATTATCTGATGATTCTTCATGTCATTCCCACACTATTTCTATTTGAGATCCATGAGACCACCTATGAGATGGATGCATGTCTTCACTCAAGCCATTTGATTAGTGTCGAGTTACTGAAAGTTGTCTAAAATCCTTATAAGGGAGACATTTGGTAATGAATGTCATAAGTTCCCACAAAAATGATGCATGGAATTCCCATGTCCAATTAGAATTAAAAGGCACCACCCAAGAGCTTGTTAAAAATTTGAAGATGTTGTGTGGCAAGATATAGATTGGTCATCATGCAAAACTACACTCTAAGAGCCTATGAAGCAATCAAAAGGTGCCACATGTCTAGATTTCAAGCCAACTAGGTAGCTTAGTCATATTCATGAGATGTGAGTACCTAACTAGATCTGATATAGCATCCACATGTTAAAAGGTGGTAATATTTGGATTAAAAGATAAATTTGATGATAAATTAAAGCTAATTTTGAATTTTGTGCAATTAATTACCAAAATTAATAGTTCAAAGTTGTTTTAAATATATGAAAGGTTGACAAGCTTACCATTAATATTGCATGAACTAGGATCACCATCAACATTTCATTAATTAGAGTGATCTTTCAAAAGGCTACACAATCAAGACTATTTATATTTTCATTTTGAAGCTATATGCATGTGTTTTATCTAATTTTTATACTCTCATAGTTTGACAAAGATCAAGAGATTTTAAAATTTCACTCTCAAACACTATTATCATATCTTAAAAGTTGAAAAAGGATACAAAGAGGAATTGATTGCTACTTGAAGTATTACAAGAAATGGAACAAGTATGTCCTTTTACTCTAGGTAAGAGAAATTATTTTTGGAATGATGACTTTCTATTGTATAATGGTACTTTCATCATCTTTAAAGACATTAATTTTGGTCTTTAGGGAATATCATACAGTGGCATGCATTACAATAGCATATACTTTAATGTCAAAGATATTAGGGTTGTTGATGAGGATGAAACCATGCCTCATATAATTTAATTATATTTTGATATCCTTGACATTAATGCAATCATTATCCACAAGGTTGTAGCTAAGATATAAGTCATGTCATGCACTAACCTAGTTTATGGTATTTTTAAGAGGTCAAAGTGTGAAGACAGGTTACTCAATTCAATATCCCAAGGGATCCGTATTGATTCCATAACATGACCAAGCTTCAATATGTACTATAACTTTCCCTCACCACAAATAGAATATAACTAGGTCATCATTGACAACTAGTATGAAGTTAACTCCCCAGAGAAGGTCTTGGATTCATGGGTGACTTAACCAATAAGAGATAATTTCATGGATGATCAAGGAAACTTTCCCATCCAAAAATTTAGATAAGAAGATAGAATTGGCTTATCCCTCTTGAATATAATATTTAGCAATCCACACATTTCTTATGTGGACATAAGAGATATTCCATTTCTATAAATCATCTTATAAGACTAACATATTCCCCCACTTGAGGAAATTATTGACAATAACTTGGTGTATATGATTTAAGACACTTACAGGAATGGTTCCCCCTTATTTATAATGAGTTACTTGTTGGATGAAATCTATGTAACTGATCAACTAAGCCAAAATTCATGCTCTCCTTAGCATTAAGAGGTTTTGCATCAACTTTTTTTTTCAATTCATATTCATCGATTTAGATGTAATATAAGAGTGATTATAGAATATTTCTACCTAGTGGTTTACAAGTTGATCACTGAACATAATATGTAAAGGGTTCCCCCTGAAGTCAAGAAAACCTTAAAAGACATAGGTAGTAGACTATATAGTCATCAAAATAAAAGGAATGATGGTGGCCCCTCTTATATTATAAAGTTTTTAACCAATGAAGTTAGTTGAAGAAGAAATGGCCTATCAAATTCTACATAGAGTTGATGGAGTCTTCAAGAACAATAATAAAATATCCCCACATAAGGTTCCCTATAAACTAGGGATGACCAAGATGACCAAGTGGAATGATACTATCATAGATTCTAGGCATAAGGATTCATACCTATTGCCTAAAGATGATTTCATATCATTGGATCCCAAAAATGTCATTGCTAAGCATCTATTCAAATTCAAGAAAGATGTAGCAATGGAGTACAAGCATCAAGAAGAATTTCATGAGTGGATATATAGAGATCCTCTAAATTATGAGGTGGTGCTCCAAAATGTTATAAAGAAGAACATCAAATTGGAGATGAGATTGGATAAAAAGAAGAAAAAGGAATATATTATTAAGTCTCAGCCACAACCAACACATGGGAGCATGCTTTATATTAAATATGAAGAGGGGAAAGATGATGAAGAAGAAGAGAATGTTCCTCTTGTTAGGAATAGGCCCTCTAGACCTCCATATCATTTAAATTCAAGCATTCAATACTTACCTCCAAGATTTGAGCAAGTAATATCTAACAGTCATCCTAACCACTCCCAAGGGCACACATTAATCTTTGTATCTACTATAGGAGTCATTTTGGAGATCCTAGATCAACTTGACCATTACTATTGACTTTGAGGAATTATAATAAATAATTGAGCTCTCCATGGGAGAGAAGAATGCATTGGTTGATAGAAACATTAATAAGGTCTACAATAGGAAAAGAGATCCTAAGACCATTATTGTTTATTTCCCACTAACACACATCAAACTAACCTTAGAGCACATGCTCTCAATGTAAGTGCCTCTCCATTACCTTCTCTTCTAATTACTAGTGTATTTCAAACTACTTTTGCTTCTACATTTTCTCCTCCAACCATTATTCCCCTATTGACTTGAGTGTCACAAGTAAATGGAACTACCATTACCTAGTTTATAGTTGATAATAGCTTGAGCCAAGCTAGTGGTTCCTTAAGATTCACCCTCCCCCATTTCATTTCTCATGCCACTTCAAATATTACTTCTTCTTAGGTAGACATAATAAGTGTGTCACTTGATATTAGTTCTCTTGCATCAACAAGGCCATTAAGGCCCATTTCAAACCTATTCACCTTTCCAAATCCACCTTTGATTCTATAGGAACTAGGTCTAACACTTTATTCCCCTTTTCTTCTTTGGCTTCATCCATTTCTTCATCCTTAAATTTATAGGCTAATGATAAATTTTTTAAATCATCTTCAATTATTTCACTAGGGTCTAATACTACCATATGAACCTCCTCCACTGGTAATACTTGCTCCTTTGCTTGAGTTGAAGAAGATGCCTTTTCATCGAGCCTTCTCTCCTCTAGGATTTGCTCAATCTGTGCTTTAGGTTTGGAATTTGTTTGTAACTAAGTAGGTAGAGGTTTAGAAGGTACACCACTTAGTAAATCATGTTGCCTTGGCCCCTATTACCATTTATGATCATTCCCTTTTTTCTCCCTATACATTCTAGACTCTAGTTTCATGTTATGATTTTTTAATCAAAAGGTGACCTTAGAGAATGAAGAGGCCTTTGTATATATGGGGTTAAAATGACCAGGTTGTTGATCATAGCATACATTTATTACCTTAGATTTCAATTTTTATTTAACCTTTCCCTATGGATCTCACTACCTTAATTAATCAATTTTGAGATCGAAGGAGGTCTTGTGTCTAGAAGTAGCCTCAATGATGTCCCATTGTGAAAAAACAACCCTCTCAATGGTTAAGGAGAGGCTATGAAGTTGTCCTTTCTTCTTGGTTTTGTACAAACCATCTATCCCATTACATATTTGGTAAGTCACCTCCTACTTAACTAAATTTATTGGCACATGTAATATTAATTTGAGGGGAGTGCATTGTGTTCCTTCAATCCTAATTATTATGAAATTTAGATATAACCAGATGTCTCTCATGTCCTCAATTGAATTTTTGGTTAAGGGGCTTACTCTTGACATTAGATTCCCACTTATGTCCTCATTTAGGGCTGGATAAACATAATATCAAATGAAGTGGATGTGGTCCTTATATTTGAATATGTGAAAATTTTAATAGTATTGGGATATTATCTGTGTACCATTAGGTGATCATCCCCTTAGGTTAGGGATATTTGTGGTAGCAAGCAAGGTATATAGGGGGTATGACATTATGTAGAACTAGTTCTTAGTTTTCTTCCTAATTACAAATATCTATTTACTTAAACAAGTGCTGAATATTTCACCAAGGGGAGGGGTGAATAGCATAAAATATAGTAAGGGCACCCAAATTATTTACACATGTGTGGTGGTTGAATTTCTAGATAACCTATTCATCATAGTCATGATCATTCTTATCCTAGGTTTGAATTGACCAATGAGAATGTTTCAATTGAAATCTAAAAATAACTTATTATAAAATATAACCATAGGGAAATGATGGTCTTTAAGTCATTTTTCATGGCCCAATTATTGATTATGGTTTGGTTTGCTTAGGGTTTAAGCAGTTTGTAATAGTTTTAAAATGTTATAACAGAGATATAAGTTATATTTTTATGAGTATTCTCATTGATTATCAAGTCCTTATGAATGTTTTCATCTCTAAAAATAGGAGAGAGAGAATGTATATATAATTTAATACCTCAAGTTTTGTTGTAGTGTAATGGAGACCCATTATTTGAATAGAAACTATGTCATAGTAGAGCCTTCTTGATGACATGTTCTTTTCCTCTTCTCTTATGATGGGTTACTGGTTCTTAATGATCCAAAACAAACTTGACCAATTATTATCCCCAATATTTAACCTATGGCATTGAATTGTGTGTCCTTCAAAACTCTTCCTTCTACATTCAAGGTCAAATAGAGTTTTATATCTTCTCTAAAGATAATTTTCTAGGCTACCATGGATGTAAGTTTCTCTAAATTACTTTTTAGTGGTTTTTAATTCAATTCTAAATCAAATTATCCTTATATAGATAATAATCCAATCTTTCATTTCTTTATTATGATGATCACAAGGTTGAACTAGGGATTTTGAATGTGATAGGGTTTTTATAAAGATTTTTTATAGTGCTTTAATGGTGGTAGCTATTCAAAATTATATGATCTTCATGACTTAGATTATGTTTAGATCTATGTATTTATACCTTTAAATTTCCTAGGTCCATAAAATATTTAACTTGGCACATTAAGCTTATGTGGATATAATGTGGCATCACCATGGAATCCTACTCATTGATAATTAAAAAATGATTGCTGTATTTTTTTTTAAATTCCTACCTAATTTTGCACCATTGGATCATCCTTGCATGAATCAACATAGATGATCGATATAAATCCAAAAACTCAAATGCCATTATCTAATTTATATATCACCCATGGTTATGATACTTGTCACTTATGCATTCATCTTGATATATGTTAAAATGTCAACATTGATGTTGTTTTCACAGATCAATCCTACTCTGTTGATCTTGGTCTGCTTCATTATGCTACCTACTCCATGAATCATTGATTGGAATGTGTACACTTATCTATGTACCATAAATATTTGAAATATGCTCAATCTTTAACTTATGGCTTGTGGTTATACCATATGTCATCTTTACATTTGTCCTTAACTTTTCAACATTCATTGTGTATCATTTGATCATCTTCATTTGAGAAAACATAGACTGTTGGATCTTGATCCACAAATTCAAATGCCATTGGCTTGTAAGTGTTCTTTGGCTAAGATTGTGACTCTTATCACTTTATCACTTTTCCAAGGGCTCCATTAAAGTTTTGACTTGATACGCATCATTTGATCAATTTGACCTGAGCAAACATGTGTCATTTATCTTTAAAATATTCTCAAAATATAACTTAGGGTTGGGGCTTTGAATTTTCAACTTTAATCTTGAACCATTGATCTCATTCATCCAAGGAAATGTGGATTATTGATCTTGTAAATGAAAATGATGTTTAAACAATACTTAAGAAAATAAAGGACTTAGCATAATGTTTTTAGACTATGGTTTTATTTCATGTTAATAAACATGGGTAATACCTTAGGATAAACATTTTGAGCTAAGTTTTGAGAAATAATAAAGGGGACCCCATACATAATAAAAATATATGGAATAAAGACTGAGGACAAGGTTTTTTAGGCTAAGTCTATAGATAAAGGGACCCTTCATTAATTAGACCATGTGAAAATAAAAGGGACCAAGGGGCTTGAAAAAATAATGTACAAAATAAAAAAAATTAGACTATGGTATTGTCATTTTAATAAACATGATTAAACCTTAGGATAAAAATTGAACTAAGTCTATGGCATGATAAATTATTCTTGCATAAATGGTTTTTGCCAAATTTGAATTTTATTCAAAGGGACCCAAGCTAGGGTAATTTGAATCAGGGTTTTAAAATGATTAGTCATGAACTTAATTTGATCTTTGATCGACCAAAGGCTAGTAAAAGGCCAAATGGATATAAATATCATGAAACCCAGGTATTGCCCATTCCAAATGGATCCCATTAGGGTTGTAACCTAAAACATGAAGATCAAATGTTAGAAAATTTAAGAAATATTAAATTAGAATTATGAATAAATATGCCAATCAAATCAAGTGTGAATGATCTTCAAATAAATACTATATGCAATCATGCTAGTGGTACTCTAATCAAGTTAATTTTCAATTTTAATGTATAAATTTGCATAAATTAAAACAAGGGTCCCTATTTTCATAAATGGATGGATGTTGACCTCAATAAATTGTTACTTCTAAGTGAAACATAGAAATATGTTAGAATTTAGAGATTTTAGTTTAGATTAATAACTAGTTTATTCATTCCATTTGATCAAGTACCATTAGGATCAATTCATCATTGAAACAAGTCTTGGATATGAAGAATTAGTGTCAAACATCAAGACTCAGTCATGCTGTGTGTTTTACTTGATTCCACTTATTATTTACCATGGAATTTTGGAAAATAACTTCCAGATTTCATGACTTTAATCATTAAAAATGACTTTTATCATGTTTGGATATTCATTAAGAACCATACTTTAGCTTAAGGAAGGCTTGGGTGTTGCTATGGTACCAACTAGGCATCAATAGTCCTAATAGAGATTCCTTTGGATCTAATCAAGGACATTATCCACTACCATCCTAGAGTCTATAGCCTTGGTGGAGATTACTAGTATCACCTATGCCTAGAAAGCTTTTGAATTTTTGCAATAAACTTTTATTTTTGTATTTTTTTAGGTCATTTTGGATTTATATCAAATGTTTGGAACCAAGTTAGCCAGGTGTATGGATTTTATCAAGTGTTTTATCTCCATACAATCATCCTTGGTTACCAACTTTGTCCTAGGTAATAATGTTTATTAAGTGCAAACATGACTGTATCATAATAATTCAAGCTTTCACCCTACATGTGAAATCCTTCTTAAAACCAAGATTAGATTATAAAAATGCTCAAATTCCCAAGGAATAATCATCTTAACCATCAATATTAACTAGTTTCTCCAAATTATAACATTAAGCTCATATTTTCATAATCTATGATCAACCAATGTTGGTAAAACATACTTGCATTCCTGAATTATGAAGTTTTTGAGCAATTAGGTGAACTTTGAGCTGAGGGATATCCAAATAGGACTAAGAAAGGAACAAATCAAAGAAATAAAACACATGAACCACAAAGTAAAATAAACAATAATAAAATAAATATTTACAAGCACATATGTACAAAAAAGGGAGAAGAAGTAAAAAACAAAAAGAAACTAACCCAGCCTACCTATACTAAATCTAATTAGCCTTATAGTTCAGTCCATGAAGACCCTAGGTGGGAAAATAGAGAAGTAGTGCTTAAGGTACTACCCACTAGTGGGTAGTGTGAAATTTACTCCTTGTAAATATTTTAGCTTGAAGGTGTTATCTCCAAGTATATCAGCAATCTGATAGGGACCTATCCACAAAGGTGTGAACTTCCCATGTTTACCCTTAGGCTCAGATGCCTTGTCCCAAAGAAGAACTAAGTCTCCTTGCCTGAACACCTTTATATTTGAATGTTTATCAAACCACCTTTTCATTGTGTTTTGGTGCCTACTAAAATTAGCAAAATCCTCTTCTATTGCATCTTCCATCTGAATAATATCAAACAACCTTGAGATTGTAAATTCTTGATCATCTTCCATATATTATTACATGAAATTGTATGTTGGTAGCTTGAGGGTGATGGGGAAGATGGGTTATTGACCATAAACTATAAATAATGGTGATGCTTTAAGAGCTTATTTAACTCTAGTTCTATCTACCCAAAAGGCATAATTATGTAGCTTGTGTCATGTTCTTGGTTTATCATCTGCATATTTAGTTATGTCTTTCATCAATTTGTTATTTGTTGATTTTAACACTCCATTACCTTGAGGATAATGGTTGGATGAGAAATAAAAGGTATTATTATTGTCATATGCCCACTAAGTCATCTTAATGGATATAAAGGCATATCCATTATCATAGACTAAATGTGTAGGTGTCCCAAACCTTATGCATATGTTCTCTTATAAAAGTTTGATCACCTCTTTAGTCCTATACTACTTGGTTTCCACTACTTTAGTCCATGTAGTGCAATAGTCAGTAGCAATAAGAACATGATTTTGACCATATGATGAATTAGGGTTAATGACCCCCACAAAATCTAGTCCCCATTCGGCAAAGGGTTTATCAACCATTATTGGATTTAGTGGCATGGATGCTTTGGGATCTTTATTGTTGAAGAATTGACATGAATGACACTCCCTCATATGATTGTCAACATTTTAGAAGATAGTAGGATAGTAATAACCAACTCTAAGGATCTTGTGGGTTATAGTCCTTCCATATGGATGGCCACTTCCAAGACTTTCATGGAAAGTGTTTAAGATCTCAGCTACCTCTTCCTTGGACACACACCTTAGGTAGATGCCTTCAAATGTATTCCTATAAAGCACTCCATTCTTGATCAAAAAGTGAGTTGCCTTCAGCCTTAAAGCTCTTTTTTGCTCTCTACTTAACCCTAAAGAATAATGTCCACTGATTATCAAATAAACAATAAGATTATACCAATCATTGGGCTAAAAATTTTGTTGTTCTACATGTATGAAACTTAGTTTGGTATTATTATTGGAAATAAACTAAATTAAACCTTGGAATCTTACCAAATTTTTATTCCTCATCTCTAGATCATATTTTTAGAGAACAAACATCCACTTACCTCTCCTTTCTCCAAGTTCACATTAACTAAGCATGAGCTTAGTGGTAGGGTATAGTAGTATTACATGTACCTTATTTCTACGTATATAATGCCTAAATTTCTTCACTACCTTAACGAGAGCACATGATTGTTTGTCAATAAGAGAATAATTCAATTCAAAAAATTTAAAGTTAGTACTCATGAAAGCAATAATATGATTGCATCCATTTATCTTTTGACTTAGGATATCTAACATTGTATGGTCAAAAGAAAAAGAGTAAACATAGAAGTCTTTAATAAAGTCTAGACTTATCAACACAAGGGCTTATCCAATTTATTTTTTGATTTCCTTGAAGGCCTTCTTGGTCCCTTCATTTTAGGTGATCTTACCATCTTTATTTAACATGTCATTCAAAAGTCTCACTATTTCTATAAAAATAGAAATAAACTTTCTCACAAAGTTGATTTTACCAAAGAAAGACTTTAGTTACTTCATAGTATTAGGGGGTTCTATTTTTGATATTGCATTTACTCTATCTAGGTCTATAGAGATCCCCTCCTTAGTTGTAACATTTATTAATATTTTTCCCTCATTTACATAAAAAAAATTCTTCTTTGGGTTGAGAAAAATTCCATACCTTCTACACCTTTCAAATACCTACTACTAATGCATGATGTGATATTCCCTATTCTTTGAAAATATAGTTAAGTCATCCATGTAGATGATAATGCACTTACCTATCAAACCCTAAAAAGCATGGTCCATTTCTCTTTGAAAATTTGCACTTGCATTTATTAGTCTAAAGGGCATCCTTTTATAGGCAAAGGTGCCCCACTTAGTAGTGAATGTAGTTTTTAGTCTATCATCCTTGTTCACAAGAACTTGGTTACATCCTTAAAAAAATAAAGGAAGGACATCATTATAGAACCACTACAAATCTAAATAACCTAATCAAGAGAAGACAAAGGATAGTTATATGTATTAGATGCTCTATTTAAATTTATAAAGTCTACACATAATTTGATTTCCCCATTTTTATTCTTGACTGTTACTAAGTTTTATACCCAAGTGGAGTACCTAATGGGAAGCACTATCCTTACATCTAAATTTTTTTTGACTTATTTATATATCATAGGTTCTAAGATAGGAATGATAGGTCTTTATTTTTTCCTAAAAGGCTTGTAGTTTTATTTCAATGATATAGTATGAGTTATGAACTTGGGATTAAAGATATTTAGGTCCTCATATGACCATGATACAACAACTTTATATTTATTCAACATATATTTATCTCTTCTTAACTCCTCACTAGTGGTGGCTATACCAATGTAGACTAGCTAGGGTTAACCTTGGGAACCTAGGTCAATAACACTATAATATTTCTCATCTACTTTGGGAATCTTGGCTGTCTTAGATAGTTTGTCAGAATCAAACAACCTCTCAAAATCTATCATCCTCTTTGGGATATTATTATTAATCAATTTAATGACCTTGTCATCAAGTTTTCCTTTAGATTTTTCATCATCAAGGGTATTTTCACTAGCTTCATCAATTATTTGAGCCTTTAACACACCTGAGCTAGTCATGAATTCAATGATCAACTAATCATCACTGAATACTTGCAAATGGTTGACATTATTTGGTACTAAAGGGAATGGGACTAATTCAATGGTAAGGCTTTTTAGCTTGGAACTTTGACTAGGAATAATGTTGGCTATAACTAAAGCAAGCTCATCAATAGCCTCATTTTTCTCTCTAGGATTAACATGATGTTGAAACAATTAAAAAATTCAATTAAGTCCCACACTCTAAATTTATACTTCTTAAGATATGAAATCTTACATTGGTATTTACTTTTGACTTGATTAACTACTAGTTTTGAATCACCAAAAACTAATAATTCCTTGACCTTGTGTTTAATTACAAACTATAATCCAAGAATAAGTGCTTCATACTTAGCCAAATTATTGGTGCATGGGAACTAAAGTTTATAAGAGGCATTTTATTCTTTTCCAATGGGATTGATTAATAATACTCTTACTCTAAAACCTAATTTTCATCTAGCACCATCAAAATATAGCTTTCATAATATAGGCATAAAATGATAAGTTTTTGAGTTACATACCTTTGTGATGTCAAGAGCATAAACACCTATATCTGAGATAACCATGTTGAAAATCTCATTGGTTACATTATACTCAATGATAATATGCTTCATTTTAGGTTCCCTTTATATCTTGATCTTATTTGGAACTCCTTTCCAAGGTAACCACATATGTGAACAATCAGTTGACATATAACCATTTAATGATCTAGTCCAGTACCTACTTAGCAGTATCACATATGCATCAAGAATATCCACCACTTAGATGTCAATGAATTTTTGGATCCTTAGTTCATAAGCAATCTATATGTGAACATACAATAATTCAATAGTAACTTTGAATCTTGATTTATCTAATTGAGTTACAACTCTATTAGATTTAATTGGAGTCAAGCCTAATTGCTCACAAATACCTTTGGGCATTATGTTTGTAGATACAGCTGAATCTACCAAGAAATTATGTAAATTATTACCAAATATTCTAACTATGATCAAGAAAGGTGGAACATCTACCTTATTTTTTGAAATACAACATTAGCATGTGCATCCTTTTGAGACTTACCAAGTTTCTTTGATAAAGATTTTAATATCAGATCCCTTTATTCTATGATCTGAGTTAGCTCATATAAGGAATGTTAGTTTTGATCTTTTTCATGTCTTCTACTATATTATACCCAATCCTATTACAATAACTAGATGTATCAACATTAGGTTAAGAGGTACTTACCTTAAGAGGCTCTAGATTATTGTCTAATGTAGTGCTAAGAGGAGTGTCAAAATTATTTTGTGGAGTTGAGGTAGTCAAAGGTGGTTTTTTCTCCCTATTCCTTAGAGGATAGGTCTTCTTTAGATATTGATGAAAATAATGAATCTCTTCAAGAATATATTTAGGCTCATTCTCTTCTTGGAATGGGAACTCAAATGATTCCACCATGAGAGTTGAATCAATAGATTTGGATGACCTTTAAGAACTTGAGGTACCTACACCATTGTATTTATTAGGGATAACTTCAAAAGTGTCTAACTCTTATTGAAAAGCTTCACAAGAATTAAAAATTTCTAGACAATCTAGTTCACCATTATTTAAAGTACAATGTACTATACAATAATCAAGAAAAGCTACATCACTAAGATTTTTATCAGGCACATTCTTATTAAAGGATGACTCATTTTTTTGGTTATTTTGATTGTTATTTAGGAATCTATTTGAATGCCTATTGAACCTCTAGAAAGAGAATTTCCTATTAGAGCTTTCTCTAGTATTGCCAACTTGATTTTGTAGCTAAATGAAATTAGTGCTTAGTTTTTGAGCCATTTTCAAGATAGAATCATTCTAATTATTGAGTGACTTAGAATTATGAACTTGAGTATTGGTATCGGATATAGGAATCAAATTTCTCTGGTCTTGTGGACTATATCTACTAGCAACATTGTTCAAGAATATTAGGTTTTGGCTAGGAAGTACATGGTTCAAAGGTAATTGGTTTAGAACTAGAAGCTTATTTAAGGATGGCATATTTTTATTGGCATTTAGGATGACATTTAGAATAGGTAAATTTGTATTAATGTAAGGAATATTGTATGTCATTTATCCCTAGGATTGCATTTGAGCATTAATGATCATAACTTCAACATAAACTAAGGCTAATGTATTAATGACTTGAGTAGATCTTTTGAGAAACAAAAAAATCATGGGATTCAAGGCATCCTTATAAATATTTAAAGCTAAAGCCTTATCAAGTTTGTAAGGAGCTATGGTTTTGCTAAACATTTTTTAAAATCTAGCATTGAAGGCTCTTTTGGGCTCATTTAAGTCTCTTTTGACTATGGTAAATTGTTGGTATAGGACACATGGACTAATGATTTTTCCAAACTAATAAATTAAGTAATTATTAAAATAATTATAATTAGCTATGTAGTTTTTAAGAAGGTTAAGGAATCATTAATATGCATCATCTTTGAAAGTAAATGGGAACAATCTGCATGCCACATCTTCATGAACAACATTCAAAAGTCTTAAAGAAACTTTGAAGGATTTAATATGTTCTTTAGTAGTTACAACACCATTAGGACTAAAAATGGGTAAATAATTTGTAGGATTATGAGTAAGGTCATGTACCACACCTAACACATTGATTAAAAAACCACCTAGCCAAGCCATACCTTGATAGGGGTTGAACACAAGAACACCCTAAATTGGTGAAGTTGGTTGAGACTTTGAAATTTTACGCTTACCTTTGTCTCACCTAGATCTCCTATGGACTTATAATGAAAGAAAGGGAACCCTTGTCTTTGAACATGACTTGGTCCTTATCCTTGGTAATTCTAACTTGAGAGCCTTGAACCTTGTTTGAAATACAATGTGCAAGTCCTACCTTTACAAATAATGATTATTAGACCTACATATTAAGCAAATTTTTCACAAATGTTAATAAATAATGGAAAAGGGCATCAATATTTAACTAAATTAGCTCAAATGTATGTCCAAACACATAAATATGGATGATCTTTACATGTTTCAAGCTCAAATAAACTCAAATGTGCAAATATCCAATCAATAATTGAGAAAAATATAAATTACTAACCTAAAATGCCTTAGATTTGTAGATCTTAAGATATCTTTACCATAATTAAACATCAAACCTCAAATAACATCTTTGTCAAAATAAGCACAAATACTGGTATTTACACAAATATGCTAAAAGAAACACAAGTATATAAATAATACATCACTTTAACTAAATTTTCTAAAATTAGCAAAGATGTTGTGTATTTTCAAAGATTTAACTCTACCCTCCTTATAGCACTAGAAACATTTTTGATGTCTGAATGTGTGCCACCAGGTCAAGATATAGTGTTTAAGAAACAATTCTCATTTTTAGATTTAAAAAATCCATTACATGAGTTGTATGTTGTGATAGTATTATTTTCCTTGGTGAAATAGAGGTAGAATAAATGAATTATTTCACAAATTTGTATTAATTAGTGGGTGGGAGCCATCGTGGACTATAGTTAATCTTTGATTTTTAGGATGATCTATGATATTTAAAGTGAATTGTGCTTTAAATTGGCTCTAAATCTAAACTAGGATGAATATTAATAATGAAATTTATCTAAGGTGAATTGATAAAAAAAAGGAGCAAAAATAAATGGTAGGGTGAAAAAGAGAAGTGTTGTTGATCTTTGCTTCAAACATTATGACAAATTTATAATTTCATCTTAACATGCATTTAACCAATGTGCAATATGAAGTAGCATAATCTCAAATCCTATCACACATTAGGTAGACATCTAAGGAAAGTATGTAAAGATAAAAATAATAACAATATTTACTTTAAGATATTTACCCCTTTAAGTAAATAACATTAGCCTAGGTGCAAGAAGAGCAAGTAAAGTGAAGTAAACCTAAGAACTTTCAACTAATCTAGCATTAACCCAAATTAAAAAAAAATCATTTAAAGATACACATCCAAAATTCAAAAGAACCATTAAAATATGAATATAAGATCAAATAAATTAGAGATAAACCATTATAGCAATTCACATAAGCAAATATGGACACACTTTGTAGAACTCATTGCTTATATTAATTTTCTCAAAAGTTATAAATAGTTTTTAGATTCAAAAAATATCTCCCTTATTACAATGGAAAATATCTATTTATATAGACCTTTCAGAAGGTATGTTGGTTATTCATGTCAAAATATAAGGATATTTGTCCTTTTATAATCTTTTGAGAAACATCTAGACATTCTAAATGACTAACCTATAGGAAATGTGCTTTACAAGTTGCACATGCCTTTAAAAAAGAATATTCTCTTTTCAAAAGTATACAACCTCAATTAGAAAAAGAATATTTCTATCTTAACTAACTTTGAGACCATTGTGCTATTGCAATATTTTGTCTTCCCTATAGGATCTTCATTATATAATGTTGTTTATTGATCAATTAGAGATCAATGATAGGTCTCATGAACAATTATTATTCTTGATCTTCTAGGACCTTGAGATCCCTCTCATCCCTTTCCAAATATTTTTTCATGCCCCTAACATATATATTTTCTTCTAATAATAAAATTAGGCCCATGGCCTTCTTGTTATCAACTGTTATTTTCCCTTTTCCTTGATTATTTAATTCTTACATGAATTGAGTAGTTTTGTGCTTGAACTCCTCATCATTTATTAGACCCAAGGGACTACGTGTGGTAGGCTCTTTTATCAAGTCATGCAATATGTGAAACATTTTATTTTATTATTGTTTTAGGTCCTTAGAAATGTCCTTGAATAGCTTAGACCAATTGTTCAAGGCCTTGACCTTATCAATTAATATAGTCATAGACATATTCAGGTGGGATAGTCTAATTGGCATAATTTTAGGGATTTTAATTTTAGTAAATACTTTGATAAAATCCTTTGATTGGTATCTCAAAACCTTCCATTGGCCAAAATGGCTTGTTTCTATGGTGCTTGTTTATCCACTACCTCTTGCCTAGTTTTGATTGACTTTAAAGATTTGAATAAATCAATCATGGTGTCCTCAATTTTCATGAATCTATCTTCTTAGATTGACAAGATGGATTGTTATTTTAGGTTCTTATTATACTATAAGATTCCCTTGATTATTTTTTACAATTGATCTATCTAAGCCTAAACTAGTTCAAGGACATTTTCTTCAAATATTGGGTCTTCATCAGGATTTTGTCCTCTAACTAGATTCAATCAAATAAAAGGTTCCATCTTTTGGAAAGTGAATTCCTCTCCACCAACCATGGCATTTTTTTTAGTTACCCTCTACAAATTGGTAGTGGTTGGGTTGAATTTGACACCAACTAAATATTATATCACATTTGGATTTGGGGTCTCCATTTTTTCTCCACTTAATTCTCCTAGAGCAACCATTCTTTTCTCATATTCCTTTTGCAATGCAACTATCCATATCTTGTCTTCCTCATGTACTAGAATATTGATTACTTGCATAATGCCCAAGTATGGTGCATAGTAGGTACCTTTTGAAAATTTCCATAGAAGAAACATTTAAGAATGGTTGGACATTGAATCAAGTTTTATTCACTAAAGAGATTGATTTAAATCAAAGGCTGAGTGAAAGTCACCTTGGGCTTCTTGGTTTTAATAGGGATAATGGCCAATTCAACTTTTCTTTTAGGGATGTGTATAAGAACTAGGTCTAACACTTCCTTCCCCTTTTATTTTTTGGCTTCCTCCATTTCTTCATCCTCAAATTGATAGGATAATGATAAAATTTTTAAATAATCTTTGATTGTTTCACCAAGGTCTAGTACTACCATATGAACCTCCTCCACTGGTGATCCTTACTCCTCTGCTTGATAGGAAGAAGATGAAATTTCATTGGGCCTTCTCTCCTTTGACCTTTTCTCAATATGTAATTTAGGTCTGGACTATGTTTTTAAATAGGTTGGTGGAGGTCTACAAGGTGTACCACTCAAAAAATGGCACTACCTTGGCCCTAATTTCCATTTGTCATCATTCCTTTTTTTCCCCTCTACATTGTAGACTGTAGTTTGATGTTGTCGTTTTTCAATCTAAAGGTGACCTCAGAGAATGAATAGGATTTTTTATATATGGGGTCAAAAGGACCAAGTTAATAATCATAATGTACATTTATTCCCTTCGATTTCAAGTGTTCTTTAACCCTTCCCTATGTATCTCACTACCTTAATTCATCAATTTTGAGATTGAAGGGGGTTATGCATTTGGAAGTAGCCTCAATGTTGTCCCATTATGTAAAAATAATCCTTAAAATGGTTAAAGGGAGGATATGAAGTAGTCCCTTCCTCTTGGTTTTCACAAACCATCTATCCCATTACATATTTGGTAAGCCACCTCCTTCTTAGCTAACTTTATTGGCATGTATACTAGTAATCTAAGGTGAGTGCATTGTTATCCTTCAACCCAGATGATTGTGAAATATAGATATAACTAGATGTCTCCCATGGCCTAAATTAAATTTTTGGTCAAGGGGCTGACTCTTGACATTGGATTACTATTTATGGCCTCAATTGTGGTTAGATAAACATAGTCACAAATGAAGTGGATGTGATCCCTGTATTTCAATATGTGAAACTTTGAATATTATTAAGAGACTATCCATGTCCCATTAGGTTACCATTCACTTAGGTTAAAGATCTTTGTGGTTGAAATCAAGGCATATAAGAGGTATGACATCATGTAGAATTGGTTCCTAGATTTTTTGTTGACTGCAAAGATCTTCCTACTTAAACAAATGTTGACCACTTCACCAAGGGGAGGGATGAGTTGTTTCTCTTGCAAAAAATAGACTATGGACATCCAAATTTTGTTCACATATGTTGTGGTTGAATTTACACATAACCTAGTCATCATAGTCATGATCATTCTTATTCCAGGTGTAAATTAACCAATGGGAATGTTGCCATTGAAATCTAAAGACACATGATTTATAGAATATAACCATAGGGAAAGGATGGTCTTTAGTCATTTTATTTGGCCCAATTGTTGATTGTGGTTTGGTTTGCTTGGGGTTTAGGTATTTTGTAATTATTTTCAAATGCTATAGTATAGATATAAGCTATATTTATATGAATACACTCATTTATTAACCTTCCCTTATCAAATTTTCATCTCTAAAAATAGGAGAGATAATGTCTATAGAGTGAAATACCTTGGGTTTTGCTACAACATAATGGAGACTCATCATTTGAATGGAAATTATGTCATATTAAAGCCTTTTTATTGACATGTTCTTCTCTTATGATGGGTTGCTAGTTCTCAATGGTCTAAAACAAGCTTGACCAATTATTGTCCCTAGTATTTAAAGTTGTATTGAATTATGTGTTTTTGAAAACTCTTCCTTTTGCATCCAAGGTCAAATATAGTTCTACATCCTCTTTGGAGACAAATTTTTAGGCTACCATGGTTGTAAGTTTCTCTAAATTACTCACCAATGTCTATAATTCAATTCTTGATCAAATTATCCTTACACAGATGATAATCCAATCTTCCTTGGATTGATTATGATGATCATAGGGTTGACCTAGGGATTCCATACATGTCAAGGTATTTTTGAAGGTTATTTATAGTGCTTTAATGGTGGCAAATATTTAAACTTATGTGAGCTTCATGACTTAGATTGTGTTTAGATATTTATATTTATACCTTGCATTTCCTAGCTCTATAAAAATTTTAACTTGTTACATTAAGCTTATGTGACTCTGATGTGGCATCATCATGGCATTCTTCTCATTGATATTTAAAAAATAACCATTTCCTTTTTTTAATAAATTCTCGTTTGATTTTGCATAGTTGGATCATCCTTTCATAGATCAATGTGGACTATAAATCTCAATCTAAGAACTTGAATGCCATTGGTTGATTTTTATGTTCCCCTTGTTTATGACACTTGTTACTTCTTCATTCATCTTAAGATTTGTTAAAATGTCAAAATTAATCTCACACCATTCATCTCATTTGCATAGATCAATTATGCTTCATTGATCTTGATCTAATTTATTATGCCTCCTGATCTATGAACAATTGATTAGAATGTGTACGTTCATCTATATACCATTGATCTTCAAAATATGCTCAATATTTAACTTGTGTCCTATGGTTATGCCATGTGTCATCTTTAAATTTGTCCTTGACTTTTTAACATTCACTATGCACCATCTTATCATCTTCATTTGAGTAAACGTGGACCATTAGATCTTGACCCATAAATTTGAACACCATTGGCTACTAAGTGTTCTTTGGTTGAGATTGTGGCCAAATGTGTTTTTTAAATCATTTAAAGATGATCAAACTTTAACTTAGGGTTGGAGATTTAACTTTTTAACTTTAATCTTGTACCATTGATCTCATTCATCTGAGTAAATGTGGACCATTGATCTTGAAGATGAAAATGATGTTTAAGTGAATGCTTGGGAAAATAATGGACTTAGCATAATGTTTTTTGATTATGGGTGTTTTTTGTTAATAAACATAGGTAAGACCTTAGGATAAACATTTTAAACTAAGTTTTGAGACATAATAAAAGGAACCCTACACATAATAACAAGATATGACATAAAGTCTTAGGACAAATATTTTTAGGATAAGTCTATAGATAAAGGGACCCTTCATTTAGTTAGACCATTTTAAAATAAAAGGGATAAAGGGGGATTAGCAAAATGAAGAACCAAACATAAATTTTTTTAGACTAAGTTCTTGTCGTGTCAATAAACATGACTAAACCTTAGGATAAAAATTAAACTAAGTCCATGGCATGATAAATTATTCCCACATAAATGGTTCCTACCAAATTTGAATTTTATTCAAAGGGACCTAAGCTAGGGTAATTTAAATGAGTATTTCAAATTGATTAATCATGAACTTAATTTGATCCTTGATAGACCAAATGTTAATAAAAGTATAAATGGATATGATCATGAAACCCAAGCATTACCCATTTAAAATGGACTCCATTGGGGTTGTAACCTAAAACATGAAGATATAACATTACCAACTTTAGGTAATATTAAATCATAATTATGAACAAATATTCCAACTAAATCAAGTATGAATGATCTTCAAATAAAGACATGTGTAATCATGTTAGTGGTACTCTGATAAAGTTAATTTTCAATTTTAAGGTACAAATTTGCATAATTTGAAACAAAGGTCCCCATTTTCATAAATAGGGGGGGTGTTGACCTCAACACATACCCAAAAAAGTCAATGAATAATACTATCTTAAATTGGGTCATAGATATTATATTAGCAATAAGATAAGTGAGACCTCAAGTAGTCCTCTCTGCACCATATATTGGCATGAGATTTGATACTAATACAGGTATAATGAAAAGAGTTGTGAGGAGGTAGGTTGAGTGACCCAATTATAGCTTAGTTTTGGCCCATGAAATTTAAGAGTCCCTCTTCAATTTAACAAAGAAGAGGAAGGTTGGCCCAGATGAAGTGGATAAGTATGTAAAGGACCCTATGTCCATGGTCCAAGCCAATGCATAATCTATAGTGTCCTTAATAAAAGGCATAAAACATGAGATGAAGAGATTAAGGGAACAAGCATTACCTACAGTGCTTTAAAACACTATAGTATAGGTAATTAATATAGTCATAAACGTCTTTAATTTATACAATGTCATGAAAATAAAGTAAGAATATGGGACTCTATAGTATAATGTGGTCACTAAATATGACCAAAAACTTTCACTTTATGATGATAAGTTGACAAATATGGCTAGAGTTGTAAAGAGAAATAAGTTCACACACCTTAAGGTATTTCCACTTGAAGAAATCATCCTAGCTTAGACTATAGTGATGAATAGAATAAAGATATTGAAAAGGTGGATAGAATAAATTAAGGATGTAACTGCATCCTTAGAGAAGATAGAATTTAGAATTTCCCTCTTGTTAAAGGATGCTATGGTCACTAAGGTGACCAAACCTAAGGGAAGCTTCATGGATGACCAAGAATTTAGGGATCAAATGAAGGTATTTATTAAAAAAATTTAGTAGGACTTCTACTTAAGTAATGAACATTGTGGCTTTTTCTAACCAAAGGCTAAAGAGAGTCAAGGCCATTAAAGAAGCAATAAGGCATGTAATTGCAAAACATGATAGGATTATTCAATAAATGCTTGACCTATTTAAACCTATGATCCTAGGTTTTGGTCAAATTGACTAGGATTACTTATCATGCATGGAAGTTTAGTCAAAGGAAGAGGTAGAAAAATAAAGGTGGCAACAACAAACTAGTCAACAACCTCTTCTAGGGCCTTGAAGAATATTCAACTTTATTTTGTCAATTAAAATTTAGAATATTTCATTGTAGTATGTGGAACTTTAGTCAACATCCACTTGGCTATATTTGGTCATCTTTTAATGGGCCCACTTGAACTTGTATAGATAATTTTGAGGCCTATATATAGGGGTGTCCCCCCTTATTGTGATTAGAACATGAATAATTGTTAAAGAATTAATGTAAAAGAACTAAGAATTGATGAGATTGTCTATATGATTAATTATATGTTCTATAGTTTTTGTTTCTCATGCTTTAGAGAATTAATGGTTTCCTTTTTGATAACTAGTGTGGCAATGACATAAATATATGCAAATGTTAGTTTGAGTTTAACACTAGGCTAATGAATATATTGGTTTATGTGGTCTATTTTCATCTTATTTATAGTTGAATGGGATTATTTAATTTAATGTGAATGAGTAAATTTCATGAAATATATGATTTTAAATATATACATTTCCTTTCCTTTGATTTCTCAACTGCATTCATTTGGCTTTGAGTATTACATTAGGATTGGTAAATGCTAGTTTTACATGTTATTTCATAAAGGTTTAAAGAATTGACATTGCTAACCCTATGAATTAGACTTTCTTTTTTATCTTACCCTACTTACCTTTGGATCTACCCCATGACTCACTTTAGTTTAGCTCATTCCATAGATATTCATGGTTTGTTTATTGTTGGGAAATAACTAGCAAAGTTTAGAGTAATTTCACAAAGATTAGTGAGAAATAAAGGGTCACTATACATAATTTCTTATCCCTACAATAAGGTCTACTTGTAGATTCATAGTGGTGGCCATATCTCTATTATTTTTCTATTTATAGTAGTAATTGTGTAAGCAACTCAAGATTTGGTTCTTTTTGGACGTAAAATTTAGTTTATTACTTTCCTCTAATTCCCTAGTGACATAAGGAGCAAATTAAGTGCATCAAAAGGAACGCGTTAAGCAAAATCAAGGTTATTAATCCCTATTCTTCCCTTGTTCGACATACTACCATCTACAGTAAGCCTAAGCTTAGATTTTATATATTTTCAATTTCAATCACACTCAAAACACTCAAGTTCATTATCATACTATCAACATTTGCACTTACACCAGCACTTAGGTTAGGAGAACTACATTGGGATTGATTCCTCTTAGGAGTATTAGTATGTAGGAAACTCTCTTCACCATTGGTTGTTGAATATGTCTAGCTTATCCTTGTTGACTATTTTTTGCCCAATAGGCCAAAAATTAGTCCCCTTCTGTCCCTGCTATTTTAGGCCATTTCATTTGGCAAAGTAGAAAGCTGAAGGAGAGTCCAAGGGCAACGGCCACATGAACGTCAATTTTCACTTGATGAAGTAAACATTTTTTTGAACTACCTTAGTGCCAAATTATGGAAAGAGACCAAAGAATGCAGTGACCTACCAAGAGATCACCCCTCGAGGGCTGAAAGAGTAAGAAGAAGACAAGGATCAGAAAAGATAAAGCATTCAAGTGGTGAAGAGATGGAGAGTTATTACAGATGAGTAAAATGCCCTATTTTTCTCTAAGTTGGCATTAATGAGGGGACAAACTACAATTTGTTGGTAGAAAAGAGGTGTGGCCATGTCTTGACATTAATGTTTGAATGCCAAAGTCAATTTTGATGATTGTACAATGTGGTTCCAGTAGGCCTCTTCTAAAGAATGACATCAATAACAATGGCTTTCCTCTTCCCAAGATTTAGAATGCACATGGGCCACTTGCAAAAAAGAGTGCCAAAGTATTTCTTAGGAAGTACCAAGTTTCTCTTCCTCTTCCTATATATTGTAAACTTCTCTTTTGAGAAAAGGGATATGCTCTTAGCCTTAAGGCAAAACTCTGCCCAAAAATATCTTGGGCTTGTAATGTAGAACTGCCAATTTTTTACCTTCAATCAAAACTTAGAATTTTTACCTCCATTCTAAGTTTTGCATCTTTAGTATGTATCTATGCATTTGATTCTATATTAAGTCACTTTCTTAATGCTTTTATAGAATGAATTCAGCATGTCTGTTGCATCTTTGAGTTTCCTTTTATAGGTCTATCAGAAGTGTCCCTACAGGAGTATAAGTGAAGTGGATAGGCTATTGTAGTGTGTCTCAGGATGACTCTAGTAGTTATTTCCTCCCTGTATCTCCATGGACCCCTGACCCACTAATGCAGAAGGTTCTCTCATGTCAGATGAAGTGTATAGGTGCTTCCTTTTGGTGAAAAGCATATGTTCAGGCTGGGTGGGTCATATTTTCTGGTGTATCACCTTTTAATTTTTAGGCTTAGGCTTTGTTTTTAGCATCTCTCTCTCCCTTTTCATCCCCCCATTTTTTTATTTTGTTTGTTAGCAATAGGAAAAACCAGAGCCTAAATGATAGATCAAAGGGAGCTAGCCCTCATCTAGAGACTCTCCCCTCCAGCTTCATCAGTCCCACAGGTGAGAGGGGAGTTTCCATTGTTATGTGAAGAAGGTAAGAGCTCGGCCTCCTACTAAGGGTGTAATCTTATATGTCAACAATTTTTGGCATGCCTGGTGGGACTAACTAAGACATGTTGTGTCCAAAGAGTTGAAGAATTTTTGGTGTGTTCTTCAACTGACCAGCCTTTGGAGGCTTTTGCATTAACACCAATGGTGGCTCTGAGTTGAATCTACTGGTTAAGTAGCCTAGTGCCATAAAAAATCACTTTTTGTATGTATATTTCCTTTGCACAAGATCATGGGTCTTGTTTTCCTTCATATGACTTCGATCAAAGTCAAAACTTTTAGAGAATCACCTCAAGTAGCCCTCTTAGTTGCCCTACAATGATAAGGGAAATGGCCCTAGAATTTGAGAAGTAGACGATGGAGATTGATAGATTGGAAGAGCAGTACAGTTATCAGTAGGAGTTGATGTATAAAGAGGAGTGTTTGTTTAGGCAAGCACATGCCTTGCAATCCATGGAAGAGGAGGTAGCAAAATGGAGAAATCCATTTATTCAAGGTAGTCAAACTTATGTTCCCCCTCCTAATCTGAAGAAAGCCCCCTCTTTTACACCAAATCCTTTCTATCAGATAGCACTTGCTCACTCCCACTCATTTTATGCATCTACTCTCAATCCCATGCGCTTGGCTTTCCAACATCAAAGGGCATCAGAGTAACCCCCCATGGAGATCAATCTTCTCAATTCCTTATATTGTGAATCTTCCATTGGGGGGAATACCATGAGCCAGCATGTACCTCTTCTAGAGACTCTTCCAGTGCATCAACAGTCTCTTCTCAGCATTCCTTAGCCTCCCTAAGTTTTTCAATGTGATGTGCAAATTCTAAGTTGTAGGAAGGAATGCCAAGAACCAGCCCAAAGCCTTGAAGAAGATGATGCTAGTGACCTCCAAGAAAGACTCTTTTAAGAAAAAAAGCCAAGCAAATTTAATATTTAGAGGCTAGGATGAAGCTACTTCTTGAAAGAGAGTTCAAACTTCCTGACCTTGTGGAGGAGCCCCAAGACCTTGGAGAAAACAAAGTTACTACCTGTTCATAGGAAAAAAATTCCAATTTTGTGATCCTAAACTGGGGAAAATAGTAGAATCATGGGGTAGGAAGGAGGAGAAGCAAGGTTTTTCTCAAAGCCTTCAAGAACATGAGACTACTCCTGCTCATGATGACACTGGTGATCTCCAAGAAAGGCTCTTCCAAGAAGATTTGGCTAGGAGAATTGTAGAGTTGGAATCTAAAGAGAGATTCCTCAGCCAGTGTGTGATGGATGGTTTAGACCCAATGGCACATTCTATGTCTAAACACACCCCATCTACACATTTCCAAGAGAGTTATCAGGACCCACCTAATATGGATGAAGTGCTAGCCAAGTGGAAAGAGGAGAATCATTTGATTCTAGCTCAAGGATTGCCTCCTCCTCCACATGGTTTTCCCACTTCACCTCTTCTCAAGGAAGAACTTGTTCTATAAGAGGTGAGTGAGGATAAAAATATCCAATCTACAGTTCTTCAAGAGGCTATCATGAGTGACAATGAAGGTGGAATCATCATTGATGCTTCTTGTGAAGACACCATCGATAATGGAGAAGATGTAGGTCTTACATATATGCAGATGTTCCAGCAATATGAGGAGGAACACATTCATGGTGAGCTCTCTTCCCCTTTGTTTGATGAATTTCCTTGTTTCTTTGATGAGGAGGATGACTACACTAAGGAGCCTAAGTTGGAGGAGGATTAGGAGGATACCTTTGAACATCTAGAGGTCTTGATCTTTGAGGAGGAAAAGGAGAGGTCTGTCTTCCTAGAGGAATGCCTTGAAGAAGAGAGCTTTGAATAGAGAGGTGATGTTCTATGGGATGAGAAATAATTTTTTGAGTCCATTTTAGACATCACCATAGTCACCCTTCTTTAAGAAGGCCAAAAGGAAGTAGAGGATGAGTTTGACAGAGACTTCAATGAGGCAAAAGGAAACAAGTCAGACCATGATACATTGCAGAGGAGCTATATAGATCAAAGGGCTTATGGTGATGAGCCATCAACCATTGATTTCTTGGTGAGGAGCACTATCTTGAAGGACCAACATTCAACAAGCTTCTAAGAACAAGTAGAGTACACATATGTTGGGAGCATGTTTGAATCTGATCCACTCGAATACAAGCCAACTCAGGGGGCAGGCAAGAGGAGCAGGTCACCAACTCTCTTTTTCATTTAGCTACTTCCCTAGAACCATAAGTCTTCTTGCTAGGAAGGGGACTTAAGAATTTTTCCCTTTGATCTAGGAGGGAGGTGAACATTCTTGGTTAGTTGTACATAGTAGTTTGCTTTCAGTTGTCTTTCCTATTTTCCCTAAGTGCAGTTTGCATAGGTAGTGTTTTTATCCTTATGTGTTTCCCTTTGCATGTGGGGTAAAAGGATTCACATTTGATTCTTGGATCTTTAGGGCTATTGCTAACCTTTCTTCAAAGTTGCATCTCACTCCATGCTAAATGGACTACAAGGCAACTGATCTTTAAGCATAACAGGCATGCTTCCCCTGGGAGTCACCAATTTGTTGACCATTTTTTGCCCAATAGGCCAAAAATCAGTCCCCTTCTGTCCCTGCTATTCTAGGCCATTTCATTTAGCAAAGTAGAAAGTTGAAGGAGATTTCAAGGGTGATGACCGCGTGAATGTCAATTTTAACTCAGTGAAGTAGCCATTGTTTTTGAACTACCTTATCACCAAATCATGGAAAGAGCCTAAGGAACGCAGTGACCTACCAAGAGATCATCCCTCGAGGGATGAAAGAGTAGGAAGAAGACATGGAGTAGAAAAGACAAAGCATTCAAGTGGCGAAGAGATGGAGAGTTATTGTAGATGAACGGCATGACCTATTTTTCTCCAAGTTGGCATTGATGAGGGGACAAACTATAGTCTATTGGTAGAAAAGAGGCACGGCCATGTCTTGACATTAATATTTGAATGCCAAAGTCAATTTTGGAAATTGTATAGCATGGTTCTAGTAGGCCTCTTTTGAAGAATGACATCAGTAACAGTGGCTTTCCTCTTCCCAAGATTCAGAATGCACATGGGCCACTTACAGAAAAGAGTGCCAAAGTCTTTCCCAAGAAGTGCCAAGTTTCTCTTCCTCTTCCTATATATTGTAAACTTCTCTTTTGAGAAAAGGGATCTGCTTTCAGCCTTAAGGCAAAACTCTACCCAAAAATCTCTTGGGCTTGTAAGGCAAAACTATAATATTTTTACCTTCAATCAAAACTTAGCATTTTTACCTACATTCTGAGTTTTACATCTTTAGTATGTGTCTATGCATTTGATTTTGTATTAAGTCATTTTCTTAATGCTTTTGCAAAATGAATTCAATATGTCTGGTGTATCTTCGAGCTTCCTTTTACAGGTCTGTCAAAAGTGTCCCTAGAGGAGTATAGGTGAAGTGGATAGGCTACCGCAGTGTGTCTCAAGATGCCTCTAGTAGTTATTTCCTCCCTGTATCTCCATGAACCCTTGACCCACTGATGTAAAAGGTTCTCTCATGTTAGATGAAGTGTATAGGCACTTCCTTTTGGTGAAAAGTGTATGTTTGGGCTGGGTGGGTCATATTTTCTAGTGTATCACCTTTTACTTTTTAGGCTTAGGCTTTGTTTTCAGCATCTCTCTCTCCCTTTTCATCCCCCCCTTTTTTTATTTTGTTTGTTAGTAGTAGGAGAAACCAGGGCCTAAATGATACATCAGAGGGAGCTAGCCCTCATCTAGAGACTCTCCCCTCTAGCTTCACTAGTCCCACAGGTGAGAGGGGAGTTTCCATTGTTGCGTGAAGAAGGCAGGAGCTCGGCCTCCTAGCAAGGGTGTAATCTTCTACATCAACAACAATCTGTTGACCATTTTTTGCCTAATAGTGCAAAAAATCGATCCCTTTCTTCCCTTGATTTTCAAGGCAAATTCATTTTTTGATTTTTCACAAGTCCAAGAATTTTTATAGACTCTACAGGTCCATTTATATAGACTCTATAGGTCCATTTCTATGGACTCTACAGAGCTTGGTTTTCTACGAACTTAGCAGGTGAAATCCTTGGCAGATGAAGAATCAGTTTAAAAAGTGCTAGGATTTACAAGGCTCTTTTGGGGCTTCATCTAAAGAAAATTTTCAAGGAAGGTTGGCATCTTTAAACCATTAAACCATTAGTTTAGTTCAATCACTTGGTTCAATCTGCAGTTCAATCGGCCTTGGTTCATGCCTTAGTTCATCACTTCAAGTCCATCACTTTAAATTCAAGCCCTAGTTCAATCTTCAGTTCTTTGGTTTAGTCAACTGAGTTCAGCACTTAGTTCATCAAAAAATTTCAATGAAAAGTTAAAGTGGCTTTAGGTTTAGTGTTTAGTTCAGGGACTTGGCTCGGTGTGTAGCCTTGAACCATTAAACTGATTCAAGCGAACAGTTTAATGGATTGGTTCTAGTGAATAGTTTAGAGGGGCTTAACACGTAGCCTTAAACCAAATTTTGGTTCAACCAATTAGTTTAATGGCTTGGTTCAATTGTTTTGGTTCAAGAAACAAATGGTTCAACTACCTTTGGTCCAATTGGCTCAGTGTGCAGCATTGAACCGTTGAACCAGTTTAATGCTTTGGTTCAACGTGATTGGTTCAAAGGGTCAGTTTAATGAGGTGCCCCCAAAGCTGAAGGGTAGGTGCCCTTATAGAGGGTATTCCAAGTTTAATAAGCCCTTATGGGAGGCAAAGGCACTTCAAAGAGGCCACAAAGAAAGAAAGACTGAAGAAATTTGGAGGGGCTACCTGAAAGACTTAAGCGAAGACTAAAGTGAAAGAAATTTAGAGGCAGCTAATTCCCATAGACTTTTGTCTATGGGGAAAAGGCCCGAAGCCAAAAAACCTAGGGAAGCCAAATGGCCAATTCTCATGGACTTTTTGTCTATGAGAAAGTCTAAAATAGAGAAGAGACCCACTAAAAAACTGAAGGACCCCAAAGGGCATGTGCCCTTGCAGGGGACTCTTAGCCAAAATGAAGGGGCACTTTCCAAAGCCCAAAGGAAATTACCAAGGATGGTAATGTCCTAAAAGCCATAAACCTTAAGAAGGTGAACTAGCTATTGGTTTTCAAGTGATGACGGGTGCACGAATGTCAAATTTAAGCCAGTAAATAAGTTGTTTTATTTTAATGCCCAAGCGCCAACCTGAAAGGAGCCCAAGGAATGTAGAGACCCACCCAGAGATAGCTCAAGGGCTAAAAAATCTAGAAAGAGACAAGGTAGGGAAAAGACAAAAGTGCCAAGTGTAGGAGTAGGTAGATAGTCTAAGTGGTGAAGGGAGGCATCGATTCAAGAATTACTCTAGCAAGTGAAATAGTGTCCATAAATTGACCATTAGAAGGTGCAAATGGCCAATCATGTAACCCATTTTCTTCATTTCACATTTATGAGCAGACAAATCACATAGGTGCATTTAAGGAGAAATCTTAGTTAATGGGGAAATGGCATGACATGTGTCAAAAAATACCTGAAGTTAGAGCCAAGGCTGACACAGCATTGATGTTTAAGCGGCTTGCTCTTCCTGATGCTCATAAGGAACATGGGTCACTTGTAAAAAAGGGCACCAAAAGGCCTCTTTTCTTCCTCTATATATTGGAGACTTGTCATTTGAGAAAGGATCTTCCACATTTGTAAGGTAGATCCCTAGCAAATTTTCACCTGAATCAATAAATGCATTTTTTACCTCTATCTAGGTTAGATATCTTTGTGTATGTCTAAGTGTTAGTTTATGTTTAGTCATTGCTTCTTGATGCTTCCATAGGTTTAACACCAACATACCTGGTGTCTATAAGGTGCCATTTCTATAGCTGACAAGGAGAATTGTATTTAGAAGTGCAAAAATGGAAGAATTTACTATACAGTGTGCCTTTCATAGCACCTTTGGTAAATCTCTATTTTTTGTATTTTCATTAAATCCTCCCTGCCAAGTTTCTTGTAGCCTGGTCCTTTTGCCAGTATGAAGTGAATTTATGTGTTTGTCTAATTTTAAGTGTGAGTGTGAGAAGGTCAGTTTATTTTGGTGCATCGCCTCCTTTAGAGTAGTTTTTTTTCCTGTAATCTTTTTCCCTTTTCACCCCCCCATTATATATATATATATATATATATATATATATATATGTTAGCACTTATTGAAACAAATTAGATGCATCAAAGGGAACTAGCCCTTACCTAGAGACTCTCCCCTCTAGCTTTGCCAGTCCCACAAGTGAGAGGGGAGTTTCCATTATTGCGTGTGGAAGGCAGGAGCTCAACCTCCTTGCCCCGAGTGCAATCCACTACATCAACAATCCTATTAATGAAAACAAATAGGCTCATATATTACTTGAAATGAGGATTAGGGTTTGTATCATAAATTAGTCACTATATGCACAATATAGATTTCTAGACTTCATGCACACAAGAATAGAACCCATAAATCTAGAAATAGGTGCACCCAAAATTTTAGGATATTCATGCACATAGGATACTAGAGCCTTATGCTTTTAATATCCAAATTTGTTTATACCATCCAATATGGGTTCCAACAAATGGATCTAATTGATGACACTCAAAATTATTTCTATCTCAGTTTCTAGCACTTAGATCATTTATATCAAGTGTTTCCTAGACAAGTCTTTATTTGTACATATTTATCACTATATTTATAAATTCAAAGCTAGTCAACTATATAACATATAAATGGTTATTTTATACATATTATTTCCCTAATTTATTCTACTTAGCCCTTTAATAAAACATAGGATTTATGTAGGCTAAACCCTAGAATGTTAAAACAGTTTGTCTTAATTACTATAAATTATTAAATGTTTATTCTAGAGTTGGACTTATTTAAATAAAGATTAATAATTGGTTCATTTCAATGCCACAAAAGACCAATTAAAGAGCAAAAAATGAGGAAATTGACGTTAAGAGAGAAAAAATAAAAAAACAAGTTTATAGGAGATCATCCATAATGGCTTCTAGAGAAGGTGAAGGTACTTCTTCCACACCAAGTAATATTTAAAATTAAAATAACATGCCCAATTTCATGTAATTTAATTTAGGTATTTATTTAAATAATATAAGACAAGTTAATCAATCACTATTGAATGGTGAAATTAAAAATGTAGAACATGTAACTAATGAGTTTGCATTGATTGATGAAACACATAGATAAACACAATATAAGGAAACATCCATCCATAATGAATTTTTTGAATGTGATCACAATCAACATCACATAATGAATTTTTTGAATGGTTGAATTGCTAACACCACCTAATTTATTAAAAAATGTAACTCCTATACCCAAACCTCCAAGAATAATTTGAAAAACACAAAGGTATTCGATTAAAATAGATGAGAAAATAATATAACCTGTGGAAGGTAAAATGTCAATAAAATTAGTTCCATGTCATGCTCAATATGTATGTGACTATGCATTTGATAAGAAAATCTATACAAAAGGATGTCAACTATTTGTTCTATTAAATAAAATTCAAAAAATGTTCCTTGTGATGAATAATTTAGGGTTAATAAAAATCCATAGAGAGGCAAGAAATAATGCAACAATAAGTAATCTTTTTAATGCATTTAATACAATAGGTAATATAACTAAAGAAAAGATAATAATGTGGTAAGATGAGTAATAACATAATGTATAGTGAGTAAGTCAACATATATATCTTGATTTATTAGTAAAACAAGTAAATCCTTTAACTTGAATAGAAAATCTTTAATACATTCCATAAAAATAAGAATAATGAATGATGACCCTTTACTCACTAATTATTGGGCATTAAGTGGTAGACTCCCATCAAAATACAAGGTATTAGTTGGAGGAATAATAAATTTAACTGAATTTTTTTGGCATGAAAATGAACGATCTCATCCAATGTAAAATATGTTTCTAAAATAATAAAATGTTCAAAAAAACAATGATTCACATGAAAAACATCTATTTTACGTGACATAAATAGAATTTAATAAAAAAAATTAAATTTATATGCGAAATTTATAAATATCCAAAGGTCATTTGAAATGTTCAAGACATTCTATGTTAAAATCAACCAAACATACACCACATGTTGTTGTAGGATCTAATTAATTTGATATGATTTTTTATGTTTTTTGGCATATACATTGTACTTTACGTACTGATGAGATTATGCAAGAATGTATGGTGGCTTACCCAACTAAAATGTCAAGAAAGTTAATACCAGTTATTTTTTTATAAAACATTTGAGGTACAATTGTTTTTTTCCAAAGAATGTTTAAATGGAATAACTAACATTTGTGGTGTCACATATGACTAGTTGTAAACATGAATAAATTTCAGATGAATTTGGAAATTAACTAGTTGATTTTAAGAAGTAAAAATTTGTAAAGTATGTATTAAAATATGGAAAAGAGTCATCAAAATGTCAGTTACAACCCAAGTATTTGTATCTATTTTTATGTATTAATTCAAGAATAATATTATCTACCAATATGCAAGATACACACACAAGGAAAAATGGTTAGATAATCAATTCAAGTTTTGTAAGGACAAATTCCCACTTGGGACCATTGTTTTAATTGTTGAATTTGTTTAAAACTACACACTACAACTAAAAAATGAGGTTCTATATTAGTATTATAATTCAATTCAATTTGGAATTTTTGTGCATATTACATTCAAACATGCCCCTAATATCATAAGATACAAAATAAATATTTTGAAGGAGTACCATTCTCATATGAGTGATGAAATATCACATTTTATATAATTTTTCCAAAGTTATTTTTGGATATTTTATTTAAATATGAGTGTAAGAGAAATCATTTTAAATACACACTACATTTGGTTAGATAATTATACATGACAGTTTAAGAATTCTTTAATGTTTTATTGGTTAAGAAAAATTCATAAGAATAACAAGGTTAAACATTTTGAGAATTTATTTGAGGCTATCCATGGTAAAGGGGAACATGTTTGTCTAGGTGCAAGTGCATGTATAAAACTAACCCTTAAAAAATCATGAAAAGAACAAGGATCATGCTAATTTTATTGATGGCACAAGTATTATGACTTGGTGTAGTGAAAAAAAATATCATGGATCAAATAAATATTCTCTCATGAAAATATTGTTTTGGTTAATGGAGGAAGAAGATAAGGTAATGTATGAATATTGTAGTACATTACCTAAATCAAGTGTTTTCCACTACATTTGAAGCTTAAATTTTAGTTCATGGACTATTTATATTAAGGTAGTGTCATGCTTTTGTTCAAAATATATGGAATTCAATTAGAATGAATGTGAGTTAAAAAAATGGATTGATGAAAGGTATTTTATAACCTTAATTTCTATGGACACTAATGATTCATTCCAACCACTATGAAATAACATCCTCAGTTAACTTTGACCACATCTTAGATCTTGTACAACTAGGTAGAATTTATTTATAATTTAAATGTATACTTAACTATTAGTGATATCTTACCTTTTTCCTACATGTTATTAAATTTTTATTATCCATTAAATGTAGGTCAAGTTTTTACAATAATTACACCTAAGGAAAATGATGTGGGAAAAAACTACTACTTTTCTTTTTGTGTAGAGGCAAAAAGGTAATAACCACAACTATCACAGGATATAAAAGAACTAGTTTATCCCACTAGATCTATGGTGGTTACATGGACTTGGCTTCATATATTATTTCATAAAAAAATTAAATAATGGTTACTTAAATAATTTGAAATGCATATGGTGTTTCTTCATTATTAAAATTTGGTTATCATTACATATATTAAAATGATCGAATTTAGTGGAAATTATCACTATAATTTTTTGTGGAAAGTCTATGAACCTGAGCATGAAGCAATTCTTGAAACACCTAAAAATTTAGTTTATCCCAAGGTACATTGGATTAACTTCCTAAGGTTCATATTAAATACATTTGGAATTTTAAATTATTAAAGTTAACTTATTTGATTTAGTGTATTTTAATTTTGAATTATTTTGTCATTATGTGTTCCTTTTTGTTTGATTTTTTTACTAACAATTTTAATGTATTTTAGTGGTACCTTATGAGCTTCCACATTCACTTGGATGGTTATGTGAGTAGAGAATATTATATTATTAAAATAAAGATAATCCTAAAAATTTCTACCATGGGACCTAATAAAGAGTGGACATGGGCTATTCTATCATATATATTTCAATTCAAATGCATCTATAAAGATGATTCATCAATTGGACTGGTGAGTCAAAAGAGACACCTCCCATTGAAAAAATTTTGGTCCATTAATATAAATTTATAGATGAGAAAAAAATAATTTACATGTATCCTAATCTTGATTCAGATATAATCATTTAGGGGTGATCAGAGGACTATCTAATGCAATTGTAAGAGCTACTAATTCATCTCTATCCCTCATGGTTCTCCTACAACACTCTCATGTAGTTTGATCTATTTATAATCTCAAAGATGAGAATATTATCTTAGATTATGTTTTATAAAACCTAAAAAAATTGACCTCAACACATGATGGAGAGTATATAGGGTCTATTCCAACATTTATACACCATCTAGACATGTCTGCAAATATGATTCGTTGATTAGGCTAGTGATTCAAAAGATAAACCTCCCATTGACTAATTTTTGCTTTGTAAGATACATTTGTATGCATGAAAAGGATTAATTCCATGTATCCCTCATATTTATTTTGATACAATACTCCATAAGGTTCTTATAGGACTCACCCATATAATTATAGGAGTTGACAATTCATTTCTACCCCTCATGGTTCTCTTGTAATGTTCACAAGAATTTTTATTTGGTTCTACACTTAGGGACACGAATATTATCTTAAGGGATTCATCTATCCACTTGAAACTTTCAAATCTAGGAATTGATAGTGAGTGGATAAAATATATTATATAATTTATACACCCATTTAAATGTGACTTTGAAGATAGTTCATTGATTGGGCTAGTGAGTCAAAAGATACACCTGCCATTGACCAAATTTTGGTCCTTTAAGAGACTGTTAGATAAAAAATAAAACTTGGTCACATCTCCATTATCCTGAGGATATAATAATCTTGGGGTTACTCATATTACTTTCACATGAAACTATAAGAATTAACTTTTGGTATTGGTTCTCCTATAATGCTCGCATAAATTTTACTATGTTTCTACACTTAGGGACAAGAAGCTTATCTTAAAGGATGAATATGATCACTTGAATATTTAGACCCTAGAAAATGATAGACAAAAATTATGGGATATTAAAACATTTATACACCTATCTAGATTCATCTTTGAAGATGATTCATCGATTGGGATAGCGAGTCAAAAGATATGCCTCCCACTAACCAAATTTTGGTCCCTTAAGAAACATTTGGTAGTGAGAGAAAAATCATTATCACATCTCATTCATTATAAGTGGATTATAATCCTCTAAGGATGCTTATATGACTCTCTTATGCAAATTTTAGATCTAATGGCTTGTCTCTACTCCTCATGGTATTCACTCCATTTTTACACTAATAGATGAGAAGATTATCTTAAGGGATGAATAAATTTGCCTTAAAAATTCAACCCTTAGGCCTGATAGAGAGAAAATAGTGGCTATTATAGTGTTAAACACCCATCTATATGTGTTCACAAAGATAGTTCATTGATTTGGCTAGTGAGTCAAAATATATGCCTCCCACTAACCAATTTTTGATCCCTTAAGGGAATTTTGGCTGCAAGAGAAACATCATTGACATGTATCTCTCATCCTATATGGGATATAATACTATTAGGGGTGATTATATTAATCACCAATGTGACTATATATCTAATGGTTAATCCTTATCCCTCATAATTCTCTTGTAATGCTCACATGAATTTTACTCTATTCTTACACTTAAGGGTGAGAAACTTTTCTTTAGGGATTTTTTTGAATGCCTAAAAATTTTGATCTTAAGTCCCAATGGATAATATATGGGAAATAATACATAACTTATATTCCAATATATATTTTTACATGAAGATGATTCATGGATTAGGCTAGCAAGCTAAAATATATGCCTCCTACTAGCCAACTTTTCATTCATTAAGAGACATTTGGATTCTAAAAAAACTTTTCATTGTGTCTCCCTAAAAATAAGTGGGATATAATAATATAAGGGGTTTTCATATGAATTTATCATTCAATTTCAAGAGTGGATAGTTCATCTCTACCCCTCATGGTTCTCCTACAATGCTCACATGAAGTTTGCTTTAATTCTACACTCATGGACAAGAAACTTCTCCTAATAGATGCATTTGACCACTTCCAAATTTCACACTTGAGGATTGGTGGAGAGTGGATAGGTGATATTATATATTTTTTATGCCCATCAAAATGTTTTCATGAATATAGTTCATTGACTGGGCTAGAGATTTAAAAGATATGCCTCCCACTAACCAAATTTTGGTCTATTAAAAGACATTTGGGTATGAGAGAAAACTCATTTCTATGACTCCCTCATCCCCAAATAATATATGGGATGATCATATTAATCCAAAATTCAACTATAATATATTATTTTTCATCTCTATCCCTCATGATTCTCTTGAAATGCTCACATGAAGTTTTATCTATTTTTACACTTAGGGATGAGAATATTCTCTTAAAGGATACATATAGATGCCTAAAAATTTCATCCCTGAGTCCCAACATAGAATATAAGGGGGAAATTAAAAAATGATAACTCCGTCTAGGTACATCCATATAGATTGTTTTTCTATTAGGCTAGTGAGTCAAAACATACACCTCCCACTGACCAACTTTTGGTCCATTAAGAAACATTTGGCTGCAAGAGAAAAATCATTACCATGCCTACCTCATCATAAGTAGGATTAAATAATATATGGGTGATAATAGGACTCAAAAATGATATTTTAGGAGAGTAAAACTTTTCTCTGTTCCTCATGGTTATTTGGAAATACATTATTGAAGTTTGTTATGTTTCTACACTCAGGGATGAGAAACTTCTCTTCGGGGATGCATCCAAACACCTAGAACTTTCAACATAAAGTAATAATAGAGATTTTATGGGGGATATTATATTATTTATACACACATACAAATTAAATTATGTATATAGTTTTTTATTGGGATAACAATTCAAAATATATGCCTAGTATTGATCAAATTTTGGTCCCTTAAGAGATATTTGGTTGTGAGGGAAAATTCGCCAATGTGTCTCTCTCATCTAGAATGTAACTAAATAATATAAAGGGTAATAAATGTAATAATATTTACAACTATATGGTATGATGTACCATCTCTAACCCTCACAATTTTCTCATAATGATCATCAAAAATTTTCTCTATTTCTACACTTAGGGATGAGAAGCTTCTTTTTAGGGATGCGTCTAGCCACCTAAAATTTTCAACCTTGGGGAGAAATGAAGATTATATGTGGAATATTTTTGATTTTTTATCCTCATATATATGAATTAAAGTATACATTTCATCAATTAGGATAGTGATTTAATATTTATGCCTCTCATTGACTAACTTTTGGTCCCTTAAGAGACATTTGGATGTGAGATAAAACTCATCAATGTGTCTCTATCATCTTCAGTGGAACTAAATACTCTATGGGGTGATCAAATGACTCGCTCATAAAAATTTAATATGTGATGGACTATATCTACCCATCATGGCTTTTATACAATGCTATTTTAGTGTTTTCTATGTTTCTACACTTAAGAATAATAAATTTCTCTTTAGGGATGTGTTTGGTTACCTACAACCATTGAAACCAAGAAATAATGAAGAGTGGATGGGGTTATTGTATTTTTTAAATACACATTTGGATGTGTCTATAGATATGGTTCATTTTTTAGTCTATCATGTTAAAATATATGCCTCTCACTAACCAAATGTTGGTCCCTTAAGAGACATTTAGCTACAAGAGATAACATGTTTACATGTCTATCTCATTCCAAGTCGTACTAAAACCTATATGGGGTGATCAAAGGACTCACTTATGCAAATATAATATTGAGAGGGAAAGAGAGAATACAAATATATGGATAAATAGAGTGAATAAAAAGATATGATTCCTCCACTTCAGGTATAGATAGATAATTCAATGATGTTTGCCTCCAATATTCATTGACACATTGTTGTTATGTATTTTTATTATCCCCTAGTGTTATTTGGATAAATTTATTTATTTCACATTACCAAGAAATATGAATATAATATAAAGTAATAGGATATCCTTCATGTTTTCATCGAGAGTGCTTTAAAAATGATATTTAAGGGTTGTATAATATAAAATGTAATATTTATATAAACATGTTATGAATACACAATATATTTATAATTATGGTGAATCTAACCTTATGTTTTGAGTTGATATGACTTATTTTTTATTATGTGTGTTAGGTTTTGAATCTTATTAAATTTCATGGTTTTATTATAGTGTTAATACTTAATAATTATCTTCATTTATCTTTCTTATAATAAGGGACAAGATGATCTCTACTGCATCTCAGGTGAATTATTAAGCTTAAAATTTAAGTGATATGTTGAAGTGGTGAGTATTATATTATTTTAACTTGTGATTAGTATATGATATATTTATTATGAGTCTATATAAATTCTTGTTAATTATGTGTGTCATGGTCCGAATCTTATTAAATTCCATCGTTTGTTTATAAAATTAATACTTAATAATGATATTCATTTATCTTTATTATATTAAGGGACAATGTGATCTCTCTTTCACCTTGGATGAATGCTTAAGATTCATGTTCAAATGATATGTTGCCATGGAAATTATTCTATTTGTTGAACTGGTTATGATTAATATGTGATTTATTGATTATATGAATAGTAAATTTCATAATTGAAAGTTATTCTAATGATATTAAAAATCAAAATGTCTTTGTAATTTATTTATTTGGATCTTTATTCCTATAACTTTCTATTGCTAATGGTTGTTTCCTTTGGTCCCATTGCCCTAATATGGGTCATTTATGGAAATTAAAATTAGTATTTTTTTAATGAAATCTAAAATAATGTTAATAAACCATCACATAGATTAACAATAATAATTATATATGTTTACAATAAAATAACTTCATTATGCTCATTATAACATTAGTACATCAATCTCATGAAAGTTAAATATTTGAAATATCTATTCATTGACACAACCATACTTTAAAACTTATTCATTTATAAATACTTTTGAAAATGATAAACTTTATGTAACAACAAAAACAATAAACAATAATGACATATATGAAGTAAATTGTCTACACAAATAATAAGCATGTATAATTCACATAGATATGCCAAATAATATGTATTTGTATCCAAATTATGTAATAATGACATGAAAATTAGGTCATATCATAATAAAATATAGACCATAATATGCATATATGTATAAAATGTGGGCCATATTGGCATTAAAAATTGATTATGCATATAATTACCCATATAACAACAACTAGCTCTCATGTTGCTCATTGTTTTTAATTAAATTGCACCTAATTTCCATAGATGTAGAATTGGGGTGCTACATGACTCCTTATGGGGAGAAACTCTCTTGTCAACATGTGAAGGACAAATTGTATATGTTTAAACCTCATAACATAATGGCCCTTTCATAACATATCAAAAAAAATTTAATGCATTAAAATGATAGATTTGCCAAGAATAAAATTATGAAATGAGGTGATTCTAGACTCACTATATGCCACATAAATGGATATATTTAGTTATGTGATATTGAATATATCCATGATTGAGAATCATATGGATAATATAAATATAATTAGATATAAATATAAATATCATCTAGATTATCATTAATTGAAGTTAAAAAACAAATTTAGTATGTGTTCTCACCAGTCTATTTCTAAATCAGGTGTTACTAGGGAGATATTGGATCTTCAGATGAAATTATAACATCAATCAAAGATTTTTATAATCCATGTGGGGTGCCTATATAATATCTCATAGTTTATAAAATCAAAACATGAAAGAGGTAAATTATGAATCAAATCAAACTAAACTATTTTAAGATATTTAAAATTGAAATTATTTCTTCTATACATAAAGAGAGAGTGAGAGAGGGATAGAAAGAGAGGAAAATTTAATTCCTTTTGTACTAAAAATATGGTGTGTAAAAAACATTTAAAATATAACAACTTGATGTAATTTTATTTCCCAGCCTAAGTGTAGGGTACTAGAGTGCTAATTTCAACCTCAATAGTAGAATCTAAGACAACTAAGATACCTAATATATTGGTGATTGTCTATACAAGTAACAAATGAAATAATTCAAATATTAGTTTATTAAGTAAACCTATACTAAAATTTAAAATTAATATTCCTTTAAATACATAAAAAAACTGTATTTTATTAAACCTATGTATTGAATATAGATGGTGAAGTAGATAAGCCCTGGATAATTAGCTCCATGCCAATGGGAGGTGGTGAAGAAACTACAAATACTATATAATATGACATGCTAGTGTCTTGACGTTATTAAGTAACTAAAGATGACATATAATCTGACATGATAGATCCTAAGGTCCTAAATAAACTATAGATGGCATATCCTCTAACTTGTGAGTGTCTTGAGGTGATAAATAAACTAAATATGTAATATATTATTTTTTACTAGTGTGTAGAGATGATGGAAAATTATAGATGACATATACTCATATGTACTAGTGTGTCATAAACATTTATGTCTAGTATCCATAGGTGTGCCTATTAGATTTGTATATGTAACCCATGTATGTCTAACTTGAATAGGAGGTCTAATACACTTCCACCCACATGATGTTAAATTATGTAAAATAACTATAGGATGACTTCTAGCTATGCCACCACTAATATCAAGGACACGAACACTAATAATAGGATAAACACTAGTGGATGTGCCATCACTTGTAGTCTATGTATAACTACCCAGTGAATGCAAACCATGGTCAATCATAACCTATGTAATAATAGTAGCTACTTAATGGGTGTATTTATTTACTAAGATGAAAGATTTTGGGGATAAAATTATGTGTTATTTCCCTTCTATTTTTATGAAATTATTTTTGGAAATTTTGGTCCCACTTGGCACTAGGTCTATCAAATGAGGATCCACCTCCCCTACCTTGGGATACATTCATGTCAAAATAATTTGAAATTTACTGTAAAATAAACTCATAGTAAAGTTTTATAAAAAATATAATGGAACCTCATTATTATTAAATGAAGGCTTATCATACACCATCCACCACCTATACCAAATTTGTTTTTTAATCTCCACATGAATACACCAATCAATGCTAATGTGTTTTAAACTCATTGGTGGTGGTTCATTGGTTCCAAGATTTATTAATAAATCACACGCTTCATTTTTTTAATGTTCTCATATGAAAATTTATCAGAATAATAATCTTTCAACACCTCTCTTTGATGTAACATTGTATCAAGTTGGGAAGTAAAATTTCCCATTTCATTGAAAATTGTCTCTAATATAGTGGTAAGTGAATGTGTGTACCATGACTTATATATTCATGAAAAATATTGATAATAATTTTTAATTGTTGTCACTTTTAATTATATTTTTCATATAATTAATATTTGTCTTATACGAAATCAAAATGATAGGGGTTTTGATCATGGCTATGTTAGACATTTTCTTTAGGCAATGGGTCCATAAAATATTGTATCTATATTTATAAATATACATATTTTCTTTAGGCAATGTGAGAAAAATGAAAATTTATTTTAAACATCATAAAAATTTAAAATATATATAAATGAAAACCCTAAAATCAAAATTTAATAAGAAAAATACCTGAGACCATGATTAGAATGCATAGTTGACTTTTTGGGATGAAAGGAATGTTATAACACACATGCCCTTTCTTTGTTTTCCAAAAAATTAAAAGTTTTCTTAGCTTCAAAATGAAATGTGAGAGAATAAAAATACAAGTTTTGAGGTGGAAATGAACTTTTATAAAGGGTGTATGCCATTTATAACCCATGCAAGGAATACACCTTTTTTCCTTGGCACTATCCCAAGGTACAACAAGTTCATATTTTTTGAAAAAAAGGGCATCTACCCTTTGAAAATGAAATTTTTTATCCCACTTTAATTACTTTTTTTCCCCCAAATTTGTGCATATACCCCTTATATTATTATCACTACCATTAGGTTTTCAAATTCCTAATTTTATGATTTCCATATTCATCATGATCATAATGACTGAATCTATCTATCACTTCATCATCTAAAATTTCTTGGTACTATTTAAATTTTTCTTGTCTACCATTTGTTAAATATTTCACATGTATTCAATACAATGGATACATAATGTCAAGTCAAATATCACATCCTATATCAGCCAAGAGATTAGTAATGTGTAGTTTTATAGTGATTATTATTACATAACTTATTTTGTGTTTCCACTTGTTACTACTAGATGCCAAAGGGCTCAAAAGGTTCCTTTTATCATCCTTCCCATAAAATTAATAAATATATTAACTCACATTCCACCTCTACTATTTTCCATAGGCTTTTATTAGACCCTATAGTCTAAGCTATTTCAACTAGATGAGGTTGAGTTCCTCATCAAGTAAGGTAAGAGGAACCAATTTAGGTAATTACTCATCATCTCCAACCCAAAAAAATATGATAATTCAAATATAATATAATATATTATATTTTTATTATTTAAATAATACACCATCTAAGATTCATATGTTAGAATTGCTTAAAAAACTACTATTTTCATGGAAATTATGTACCAGGCATCAAAGTAGATAGTTATGCCTAGTGATAGACAAAATTCTAATTTTTTATTTATTTTGAACACTTTGAAGTATATTTATGATTTTAAATATTTTATAAATGAGGATTTACCTACATAGTCTAATATTGATTAGAATATTCCTTTATTTCTGTAGATTCAAATCAAAATCACCATCCTAAGGAGGGTTTTATTTCATAATGGTTCAGGGTTGTTTATTTTAAATCCTAAATTATTACATAAATTAGGTTTTAAAATGGATAATATTCTAAATATATATGATAATATGAAATGATTTTATGATGTGCCTCCCTAAGCTTTCAACTATATCACTTTGGATATTATAGTGGTGCCCAAAACCATATCTATTAAGTTTTAAGTAATGCCTAATCATTTTCACTACAATTTATTATTGGGTAGACCATGGATACATGCCATAGAGGCCATACCTTATAATTTACATATGTGTTTAAGATTTATAATGATGTATATTTATATACATGCCCAGTCGATAATAAACCATTTATATATGTATCAATCTTATAGAGCCTACTAATGACAGTCCATCAAAGTTTGGATTAACTCAATCTATTATAATTCTACCACCAAAAATAATTCCTATTGATATAATTCACATATATGATGTTGGTGTATATATAATAGATGACCACAAGCTAAAATATATAACTTAGAACCATAGATTTTAGATGAAAAGATGGACAATAAAGAAGATCAAAATTCCATATCTATTGAGGACATTGATGATGATTCTAATGATAGTTTTAGTTAATATGATAATGAAATACCAATTGACATTGGTTATTATTTATCTGGGTTTAATTCTACACCAGTTGGTCTAGGTGAGTACATATATGATTCTAAGGCAATAATACTAGTGAATACATATATAGGAAAAAATACTTCAGTTGTAGATAAAGGAGATAATATTTATTTCCATATACATAATACACATCATACATTTCTACCAGGTGTCCCATGGACTAATATTTTTTCAAATCCAACATTTATAGAGTGCAAAAGGAACAATACATTGATTAATGTACTATAGGTACTAATAGGTCACCATTCCAAATATAGTAAATAATGTGGAATTCATTGATATAGATATATTTATTAGTATACAAGCTAATAGTGCATAATATAGACCACATGTGATGTTATAGATGTTACCTATAAAGGAATTAATTACTAATAAAATATTTTAGCATAAATCTACTAGTAGGTTTTCAAATCAAGAGGGAAAGATATTTTGTCATTTTCATATAATAATAAAGAATTCTACAGATAATTCTTTACAATTACAACATACAATTTAGAAATATAAGGATAAAGGCACCATTTAGATTATAAAAAACCTACCACAAATTTATAGGGATCAATAGTAGGGACACATATGCATAAAATACAATCATTTCATAACTAATCATTTGACTATTCCAATTTTCATTAAGAATGAATATAATTAGCAAGTGGAAATATATGAGGAAAAAGAGCCAAATGTTTGCACACTTTCATTCCTTGATCACATAGGTAATGATTAATAATTAATTATGTAAATAAATAGATTTCCAATATTCAATAAGACACATTATAATACTAGTTGCATGTGTCTCAAAAGTGGTGGATACACTACTCTTTATTATGAACATAGGAAATCAAATAAGTGACACATTGGGTAAATAATGGTTACAATAAATGGTAGACAAAATTGATAATCCACATAAATTTCATACATTAAAACTATAGGATAGTAAAATTTTAATTTTTCATGATAGCATGGATGACAATCTTAAAGTCAAAAAAGAGAGATAGGGATCAAATTTGGTTTACCAAAAAAATTCACATGAGGCCTCTTTCACAATAGAAAAACATGTCATATAGATACATAGAATTCAAACTAATTCCAATAATAAGTCTACAATTATAGATCATGAATTTTATGATGAGCATAATGATGATGATATATGGTAATTTCATAAGATTCAATATCTAATACTATATAATCTTCCACTAGATACACCTTTTGATTATCCATAAACCTTATAAGTGTTAATTTATCTATAGCCTATCATGTTATTCATATATTAAAAAATTAAAAAACCTAGAAAATTTAAAAATTAAGGCCTTTGCGTGGTTTTTGTTAGTTATTGCATGAACATTTTATTCTCAATATTTCTCTATTTTATCTATTTTTATAAAAAAATACTTCACACAATGTACATGAGTCAATGCATAACATATAGGTTTCCATATACATACATAGTTACAAGTTATTTCACTATATCTGACTCAAAAATTATAAATAGACAAAATCACTCTACCCAAAATATTAGTGCATTGCATTTTTGTCTATTTCTACCCATATAATTTCATTGAAAAAAGGCTAAAAATTCTCAAAATAAAATAATTCACAAGCCTTCTTCAACTTGTTTTTACTTCAACAAGTTCATTAGGGGGCATCCTTTTACATAGTTTATATCAAATTATGGCTATCCTTTATTATTAATATATCAGTTCTTTACATTGCATAAAATCTATTGATTTTTCTCATTTAAATTCACACTACTATCTTCTTGGATGCTTAAGTTACAAAATATATTGATAATACAAATTGATAATGTCTATCAGTTACACATATTTATGCATGTATTTCATGTTTACTTTCATGTTTCATGTCTTATGTGTAATATTTATTTTGCTTGTGTACATTTGAACATGTCATTTCAGAGGATTTTAATCCTATTTATATGTTTCTATGTTTGATTGAGTGACATTTTTATATGTCCCTTTTATGTGGTCCCTTGGCTATCTATTATGTGTTTTATGTGTTTTGTGTGTACTCTTTGTTTATGTGTGTCATGGCCATTACACTTTCTTGATTTATTTTCCTAGTTTTATATTCCATGATGGAAATCACGCATCTTCCCCCTTTATAATACCATGATGGATATCAATAATCCCTCCCTAAATTTATCGATTTCATCTTTACATACTTAGTTTGATCACTTATCTATGTTCTTCACTAGTAACAATTATATTCACAATGTCACTACATATGATTATATTCACTTGCACATTACATTTCAAATTTTATCCTTGTACATATATGATGATGCCATAATTATCCATGTTATCATTACTACTCAAATTTACATCTTTCATAACACATTTGGCATAAATTTTTGTTTTGATTTAAGTTGTTATGCAGTCTCCACAACTCACCTCAAAATAAGGGTCACACATAGTGGCTTGTCTTAGAGACTAAATTCCTATATTACAATACACATAATTTTATAGGTGATAAAAATTTGATCAAATACCATACTTATAAATCACTCATAAATTATTTTTAAACAATAATATCTTATTTAGATAAAGGCATAGGCTGATCATGCCCATTATAGTGCATTATTGTCCCACTTAATAGAAAATGATAGATTCCAAAAACTATCACAATCAAATATAACATAGCATAATTCACAACAACTACCCAACTACATTTTTTAGAGAAATACTCAATATTTGTCTCATATTTACTTAGTTTCAATGTATCATGAGTAATACTTGTTTTGGGTTAGAATATAGGTTGTTTCTCATAATTAAAGTTGTTATTACTCAATTCCATAATCTATATACACCTATATATCATATTGGTAGCATGTGCATCATATAAGACCACCTCATTACTCAATTTTGCACTAGTTACATTGATTGGATGGAAATCCATGTCATTATTCACACTTTATAAAATAGACTTAGATCATACTATATTTTACACCAATATTGAACTAGAAATTAGCCTTATTCCATCTCTAATGGTTGGCTCACCTTTTTGCATTAATTTTTTTTATAAAAAATCACCAAATCATTCATTAAAATTTATACATGGATTCGAAGCCAAATTAATAATTTTTTAATGAAATGATGGAGTCAATCACACCTTGATTTATTAATCACACTCACAGTTCAATGAGGATTACATAATGCATAGTCAAAGTAAAGTTACCAAATGTAAAATAAATATTCAAGTGTCCTCCCCTATCGAATTACTAGTTTTAAACCAAAAAACACAATGATTCATGTAACCAATTAAGAGTATTTTTTCCTTATTATATATATATATATATATATATATATAATTTTATTTGTCATTAATTATTTATTTACTTATTAATTAAGGATTGATTCTATACATGTTTCATTACAGGTTTTCGTGAAGCATAGTTCAACATTGTGACCTACCATCAAAGTAGTTATTCATAGGTAAGTTCAGGTAAAAATTTTCCTTTTAATCTATCACTTTAACTTTTATACATTAATATATTAACATGGGGGAAAATTTAGACACTTAAATTAACATTTAAGTTGAAACATTGCACCTTTGACCACTCTTTTATACCCACTTAGCTCATGCCTCATTCCACTTTCTTTTAACCACCTTATTTCACTTTATATGTAGATGATCATTTCCTAGAAACCAATAATGATCTTGGAATGTCCATATTACTCATTAAAAATAGCTCAAGCCTATATTATTACTGATTCATACTTACATATCAACTATATTTTCTCCTTAGATAATGACATGACATTTGGATAAGAGCATTTCCTCATCCCATCTAGTTCCACTAGATGTACCCTCCCACCAAATAATGGTTATTTTCTCAAACTCAAATTCATGTAACACATCTTTCCACACATTTTATAATAAATATCTAAATGAATTACTTATTTATCACTATAAATACACATTTTTAAGTCATTTTTTCATATAAGAGGAATCCACATTGAAAAATTACCATAATTTTAATTTTGCATGGAGATAAAATTTTGTATTTCTCCAATCTATATACATATCGTCCTGATATTCCTAACCTAAAGTTTGAGTACACTTTAAAGGTCACAAGTCATGGTTGAATCACTTAATCACATAATAATTTCAAAATCATATACCATTACATTAGTTTTTCATATGCACCATTGTAGGCATGGGAGAACTACATGGAGTTTGATCCCTCCTCAGAGTATTGGTATGTAGGAAATGCTCAATATAATGGGTGTTGAGTTATAACACAACTTCAACCACTAATCCATTTTTCTATTTTTTTTCCATTAATTCATATTTTCCTATCAAGATAGGGTTATAAATTTGAATATAATACACATTAGTTTTTTGTAATAGATTGAGATCTCCTACATTGTCATACATGGCACATAGGTAAATTAGAACTTCCATGTAAATCATAGAGAAAAAAACCATATAATACATTGGTGAATCCTAAGGATAAAAACACTTTTCACCCCTATTTGAATCCAATATCCTTGTTTGGAGAGTAATAAAAACATTTTCCTTGATTCACAACATCATCACAAGTCCTCCCAGCTAGTTTTACAATTTCTATCTTAGTCTTACATTTTATTTTTCCAATTAGGTTCTATTTATTTTACTTCCCATTTTTATCACTTTTCAAAATATAGTAAGTTATAAATTAATTTGTCTCATTTATTTCATAATTTTAGCATTTTTTTGCATAATAGTTTGTGAAATTTAGGTTATTAGTTTATAATTCACCAAAATTTGATGAAACAATTGGCCTCTTTATCTAGAATTTCATTACTAAATAAAAAATTTATCCACATGGTTTTCCTAAAAAACTAGATTGGTTTGGATCATATATATTACCATCTCCACCAAAAGTAGTTGTGGGATGATACACGGTTCCAAAATTACTATTTTAATCCCTCGTATATGTTGGCACATGAGTTTTCTTATGTGAAATGTAAGACCTATATTTTTTTAAGCAAATAGCTCTTGTGAAAATTTAATTCTCATGTTGAACCATTTCATTGATCTACTAGGAATTATATAGTTTTAAACTTATAATTATGTGATCTCCTTAGAATACTAGTTCACTTTAGATAGTGGTTCCAATGTGACTTTTTTTTGTGTGTGGGATTCATTAATTCACTTTCTTCATCCACCATTACCTCAAGAACTTATGTGCTAATGAAATATTTAATTTTATTTAGGTTCAAATGACCCTAATCTCTTCTACCCACCTCATAATCATCAATTCAATATTCTTAATAATCTCCAAAATGAGGTACATATGGTTAAGTATCACCAATATAATGGAGGTTGTAGAGTAAAATGGACTGTTGAAGCCTCAATATATTGAGATTTTTTACAATTTTTACAAGTGTAATGACCTAATTTTATTTAGAAAACTACACATTTAACATGCATCCTTATACACATCTTATGAACCTCAAAAAGTTATATACATATTTCTATCAACATATAGTTATCACTCACAATCCTTAAACATCTAATATGTCAACCCTTAAATCATCCTATTATGATGTAAGTGTTTTTCTAAAATTTGAAGAATTAGATTATATACTATGTGACAAGATTCACACCTTCATCAAACATATTTATATCATAATCCTCTTTCAACACTTATAGAACCCTCATGGTGAAGGATTAATTGACACATATGAAATATATATTACTCTACTCTAAGATTAGTTATGAGTAAATCCCATGCACTTTGGTTATGGTACTAGTGTTGGCTAGTTAAGTAAGACTAGGGTAGGTATGTAGGGTTAAAAGGGAATATACCAAATATGAAATCATGTAAAATTTCATAGTGACATTTTTATTGGTGACATTATAGTCTAATTCATTGATGATGATGTTTCCCCAGTCAATGAATTAATTATCACTAAAAATGATGCTCATTACTAAGAACATCCAACATTGAAAGTCTATTATGCTCTTGTTCCATACCTCTTTATTGAGGAGGGTAACATATCATATAAAAAATTATGAAGTGTACCTTATAAAAATTATTGGGAACGTTTAATATCCCACTTATCTTATGCTTCAACTACCTTACATTAATGGTAAATAGATGTATATCAGGATTATTTTTTTAGTGATATTTCCCCACCTTCTCACTCATATTTCTAGAGGTTTCTCTTAGTGATATCCTAAATGTCATGTCAATGGATTTATTTTCAATATGAACCATTAAAATACCACATATTGAGTGGATTTATTTGTTATTAAGATTATTTTACATAGGTAAACACCAAACTTTTACATTGTACTAATATGGGAAAGGTATAAACTTATATCACCACTCATTGAAAGGAGTGTAGCCATAATAGTAATAAATTACACATTAAATCTTCTATGAAACTCCTTCATATCTATGTTACCAACCTAATAACTATTGATATTTGGTATGTTAGTATCCATGATAGACAAGGGTTCATAATTAATGTTTTTAAACTTTATCTTTATTTCTCTAGTGACATCGAAGGTTACTTTCGCTAGATCTTGGATATTCCTACAAGGGTTGTATAGTATGTATTTTTTCTTTGGTTTTTAATAACATACCATAGTGGACATGAAAAATCATCAATCACCCCATAACAAATTCCCATGTGCTTACAAGAGTAAGTTGGATCTCTGGTGTACCCAGGGTACCTCAATCTTTTGTTAACTTAAAAGTATTTTAAAACACACTTGAAATACTTTGAGAGGTGTATGGAAGTTAAGTACTCAAATAAAAATTTATTTTAACTATATTTTGTCTTTTTTTTCATCCTAAAACATAAATGTCAAAGGGGAATAATTTATGGGTAGCATGGGCACATAGGAAGAACCCAATGTTATAAGCTAAAACTTATTTACAAATGGGTACCTTGACCTTATATTTATAATATTTAAAAAAAATTAGTGAAATTAGGCCAAATATTTCCCCTCCATGTGATCATGTGTGGCACACCCTCATTTCTTGAGTGACCTAATATTAGAGGTGCATATAACATGAAGGTATGCCCTAATTCTAATAGGGCATGCCATCATGTTTAACATCCATGTGAGACCAGTTTATCCTAACCTCAAAGGTGCACAAGACACATAAATGTTCCTCTACATAGTTTGGATTTGCTTTCACATATGGTGCACCAAAGAAGTTGGGAAAACTCCACCTCATGGGTGCATAGTGCCTTCAAAGTATGCTCAAATTTTTAAATAAAATTACTAAATACAACATATTAATTATTTGTGATAATTTTAACTTTGGAATAAATTTTTCATGTTGGTACTAAAATTTATAAAATGAAACTAAGTAAATTTTGTAATACAACAAGCATAGGAAAGTAATGTTGTAGGAGGACATGAATAGTGGTAAAAACAAGTGATCTCCAATATTTATCAAGGCATGAATGACATAAGTGTTGATATAATTATTGCATAATTAAATGATTATATTTTTCATAGATTTAGCTAAATGCCTACACAACCAATACCTACATTCATAAATCTATAATTCATCAAGGTGGGAGTGTTCCAACTCTTTTAATTCCATTTTATTTTACATGTTTTCAAATTTCCAAACTAGCATGTTGATAATTTTTAACCAATAGGAAAAATATGAAAGTGTTTTTTTATATTTTAGAAGTATATATATTCCTTATGCAATAAATTTATCTTATTTGTGTTGGTATTTCACCTTTAATAAATATGTTAAATATTATTGATGAATGCAACATTCTTACATTAAACCTATGGATTATAACCTCTTACCCATTAGGTTTTGTTATTTTGGATTCATATCATATCATAATTTTAGGTATTTATTATCCCTTTCCACCCTTGGGGTTTCATTTCATTTATGTGTTTTGTTGCTTGACATCAATAATTCTTATGTTACTAAATTGATGAAAATAATGTGTCTTTATTGGTTTGTAAATTATAAAGTGTGAAAGAATAAAAATTTGAAATAATAAAATATATTATTAAATATTTACAAGAATATTTTGTTTCAAACCTAAAACATGTTTAGGAAATAATAATATTGGCTAAAGAAAGCAATAATGTGAATGATTCTCATATAGACACCCAATGGTTTTATACTTGTGTTCCTACATCTTTTATGCTTTGTGATGAGTGTTTATCCCTACACCCATGACCAATAGTGTTTCTATGGATAATTTTAATTTTATTAGATAAGTTTAAAAATCAAGAAAGGGGTCATGTGCCCTTACAAAAACCAAAAATATATATTCAACATAAAATCAAATAGGACAAACATAGATTTATGGTAATGTAAGACACTATCAGAACATAATAATTAGCCAAAAGTTATCAAAAAACCATATAGAACAATTCCTAAAACAAACTAAGAGGGGAAAAGATGAAGAAAATATTTAGACTCCTCAGATTTAGAGTAGAAAACCAGTTTACTACTTCTAGTTTTAGTTTTTTCTTTGTTCTTTCCTCTAGTCCTTTTAATTGAGCCCTCGTAGGTTTTTTCAATTAGACTCTTTATTTTTTCATAGTAGTGTGAACTTTGCCTCCTTATCTAGTGGTCTCTTCTTCAGCTTTGTCTTCTTCTCCTTGTTTTTTTCTACTTCCTATTAGTGGGAATGATACCAATCTCCCCACTTTATTCATCCCCTATTGCCAAACCTTTGCTAGTCTTAGTTCTGATTTTGTTTGAATCAAACATCCATTTCAAGTTGTGAATTTACTACACATCTATGTTTATAGAAAGTGTTGCATTGCCACCTTAGTATAGATTTTATGCAAGGTACTTTCCATATTAGATTTTTTGTTTCTTAGGGTGTGGTAGGATGGATGCTAACTATGGTATTTAACTCTTCAAAGCTATCTTTCAAGCTATTTTCCAAAATTATCCTTCCCTCTTGAATGTGGGTAATTTTTAGCCTCAAATTCTTGACTCTCCTTAGAATCATTACCTAAGTCTCCCCCCCCGCCTAATATGGACATCAATAGTCTCGTTAACATCTTTTACCTAGAGGGGTTTACTTGTTTAGATGATCGGGAGAATAAGTCCTTAGTGGATGGGGTCAATTGACTAATTATCCTTAAATTAAGTAATAGAATATTTGAGTAAATTTAAAAAGAAAAAGGTGAAAATAATATTTTGACCCTTAAAATTGTTCATCTGTAGAAAATGGTGCAAGAACAAGATAGTGTGTTTTCCCTAAAGAGTGATATACTTCATGATTTAGAGGAAAATGTTAGTCCATCTTTTGGGTAAATCAGCTCAGGGGAATCCTTTTTGATATGATATAATTTTAATATAATATTTAAATAAAATTATCATGACCTCTTCCTTACTTTTTTATTCTTATAGTCTTTTACTCTATCACAGCTCATGTTGGTTACTTCACTAATAATATCCTCTATTAACATAATGCTTAGATCTCTCATCCTAACTAGATGGTTGTCCTATATTTTAGTAAAATCCATGGATATGTTCAAGTCATGTCCCATGATTCTTTCCATGATGTTTTAGATCCCACCTTTCACCAAATTCTACCAAACAATTGGGTCCTCCTTTTACTTTATGAAAGACATATGTTCTATCCTATCTATCTCACCTCCCATATTGACTCTAGACATAAATATCTAAGTTACAGAGAAAATAGTATTTTTAAATATTAATAGGGGTGATCTTGCTATCAAATTTTGATCATTTATTAAATGATATGGCCTGGAGCTTCTATTTATTTACAACATGGGTAATAATTTGGTGTTGATAGATATGCATCATACTTCAAGATCTGTACATCATATCATCGATCATGATGAGTGTTAATACTTCATCCCACAAGTGGGATAAAGCTTATATTTTTTAAACAATGATAAATCCTTGAATGAGAGATCATACACATTTTTCAAATGTTATAACACCTCACCTCAAACTATTATATTTTCCATATAATCAACACTCATGTTTCCTTATCTATATGTATGAGAGACAGTGTAATTTTTAAAATTATCTAGGAGGTTTTTTTCATCTTCCATGACCTTATATATGGTCAAAGAGGGATTGGAGATACCTTTAGGTAGTTAAAAAAATTTAGGGTGTCTCATTTGATATATATCTACCTAATGTCTAATTTCACTACCAAGTCTCCCTAAAAAGTTGTAGAAGCTTCAACCACATGACTAGATTTAACATCTAAGGGGAATAAATAGGATGTGACCATATTCTTTTTTTTCATCCCTAATAATTCCCCCTCCCTCATCAAAATTTGGGTTACTTTTGGATATACCGTCAAAATTTGATTTAAGCCAAGGGGAGAATCCACTTGACTTGATATCTATCCACCTTCTACTTATAAGAATGAGAAGGGATAGGGAGGTACAAAAAGGAAAGGAATGATGAAATGTGATGGGGGAGGTGTACTTGAATTTGGAATCAAAATTTATCCATTTTTACATGATGGAAGAAAAAAAGAGAGGGGGGAAGTCCAAACAAGGTTTCTATTGAAGAGTCAAGTCATGAACAGAATAGGGTCATGCCTATGAAAAATTAAACTTCAAGAGGAAAAAACTCAAAATAATATAGCTAAAAGGATAAAAGAGGAAAAGGTGAGTAAAATATTAAACCTTTAATTTTGTAAAGACAACACATGTTTTGGAAGGGAAGTACCCTTCTATCAAGGCTATCCACTATGAGGATTTTGTTTTGGGAAGCCATCCAAAAAATGTTGACCTTAGGGGTGGGATTATTAATCTAAAGGATCTACCAATATTCTAATAAATACTCAAAATCTAGGGTGGATACATATCCTAATCTGAATGAGAAGTCTTTGCTAGTTTCCACCATCCAAACCAATGTATCTTCTTTAGGAAAATGATTGATATGGAAGAACTAGAGTTGATGGTTGAGGGTTACGAGAAAATGAGACTCATATGGGATGATCCCTTCCTTGTGAAGAAATATACATTTTTTGATCCATTTTCCTCTACCCAATTATTATTATCCTTAGACCCAAAAGTTTATTTTAAATAGCTACTGAAGGAAGTCCCTAGAGGGGAGAAAATAATGGGTAATTGGTGTAACTAGGGACCATCCCAAAAGTTTACTTTGGATCCTCTACCCATGTTCCACTTGATACATTTATATAGGAGGTCTTTGTTATTGATTATACATTTTCATAAAGCTAAGCCATTGACAGGGCCCTATTCTATGAATAGGCTAGTACTAACCCTTGATTCTATGTATTTTAATCTTATTATTCTATTTCATTAGTTATCCTCTTTTAAGATCTTCCAACCATGTTTTTCCAAGAGAGATTTGTTCATATAATTTATTCTTCTTAAATTAAGGCCTCATTTGCCTTTGGGGAGGCATACCCTTTCCCAAAAAACTAGAGTAAATTTAAATTTTTATTCAACTCCCATCCATAGGAATAATTTTTGTATTTTTTCCACTCAATCATCTACCTTATTGAGGATGGAAAATAGGGACATGAAGTACACCAAGATTATATAGAGAGATAATTTTTGGGGCTATAGTTTTCCTTCTTGGGATAACATTTTCCATTTCCATACAACAAGTATCATGTAGAGTCTATCAATTAAAGTGTTCCAATACTTAGTTTTCATATTAATAGTGAATAAAGTCAGGCCCAAGTAGGTTAAAGGTAGGTTTTTAATCACACAGCCTAGGATTTTTTTAATTTTTTTATTTCAGATAGTTTGTGGTGTTGATAAAGAAGAGTGAACTTTTTGGAAATTAACACACTGGATGGAGACATTTTTCATATGTCTTGAGGATGATCCTAAAATATTTTTATTCACCTATGGAGGCTTCACCCATCATTAGAGTTTCATCTAAAAACTATTAGTGGGTGATTGGAGTGGTATTGGGGCCCACCTTTATGCCCTTTATGAGTCTCCTAGTTATAGATTATTTAATTATTATATTAAGATTGTGGACCAAGATTATTAATAGATAAGGAGATAAGGGATATCCTTATTAAATTACTCTTATAGATGTAAATAATCCTTTAGGGAATCCATTAATGATAACCAAGTATATGGGGGAGGTGATTCAAGAAGAGATGAGCCTTCTCACCTCCAAATTGAAGCCTAATTTTCTCAAATTCTTATCAAGGAAATTCCTAGACAAACTATCATATGCTTTATTCATATCAAGATTTAGAAAACTTCTAGGCATGAGAGATTATTAAACCATCAGTTATTTGTCTTCCAAAAATGAAATATCCTTGTTGTTCTATAATGAATTTTATCCACGAGATGTTGAATTTTGATAGCTAAGGCCTTGGTACAAATATTGTAGAAGGTAGTGCAAAGGCTAATTAGTTGGAAGTACCTTAGTTGATTAGATCATATTTTATTTGGGATCATCACAAGAAAGGTGTTTTTGAATTATTTGAGGATAGTGCCTACTTTAAATAATTTAGTGATCATAGAGAAAACTTCCTTCTAGATTATGTCCCAATATTGTTGGAAGAAAAGGGGAGGAAAGTCATTTGGCCTAGGGGATTTGTTCTCCTCCATGGTGAATATGATGGTTTTAATGTCCTCCAAGCAAGGAGGGGAAAGGATATTTATGTTATTAGCATGGGATATAACATGTAATAGGAGGTTTAGGATTTAAAATTCTAATTCCACATTCTAAGGGGGAGAGGAGAGGAGATTTATGAGTAACATAATAATTTATGTTTCCATCTCTTTTTCATCTTTATATATAACCCCATATTCTCCTATTACTTATTAATTGTTTGTAGTGTTGAAATTTTTAGAAGCATCCTGATGGAAAAAAATTGTGTTCTAATTACCCTCTTTAAGCCAAATTTTTCTTGATTTATGGCACTAGCAGGTCTCTTCTTTGGCTTCCAAATCGTGGTATAAACTTAGTAAATCCTTTTCAATTTTTTTAAGGGTAAATATGTAACTTGATATGTTTATTTCATCCTCAATCTTGATTACTTCATATTTTATCTTGCTCTTTTGGAGGAAGATGTTGCCAAAGATTTCTTTGTTTTAGAATTTTAGTTTCATTTTAACACACTTGAGTTTCATTATGATAATAAACATCTTAGAACCTTAAAATAATTCATCCCACCATTTTTTAATGAATTTAAACAAATTTGGGTGGGATATCCATATATTTCCAAATTTGAAAGGGATGTTTTTGAGATTTAGAACCTTTTTTCCTATGAAAACTGAAGGACTATGGTCCAAGCTGATTTTGGGGAGAGACGTGAGAGAGATATTGTATTATAAATCCCAATTAATTGAGACTAAGAATCTATCTATTCTAAATTGAATGAGGTCTTCACCAATTCTTCTGTTTGACCATGTGTATGGGTTCCCTTTTAGGGCCATGTCTATGATACCCAATTCCTCAATGAATTATTTGATGTCATTCATGTTATTATTGTAGTCTTGTCATCTAACTTTTTCTTCAAGGGAGATAATAAGGAGTTGAAATCATGTACCACTATCCATTGTCAATCTTTAATATTTTTCTAGAATTCTTCTAGTTAGGTCCACAACCTATTCTTCTCTTTTCTAGAATTGGGTAAATAAACATTGGAGGGGATCCAATCCTCTTTTTTGTGTAGATCCTTGAATTAGAATGAAATGTGTTCTTTTTATTTAAAAATCTCCACCCTTTCCAAAATTTTGGGATTCCAAAATACTATGAGACCACCCACAATACCACAATAATTACTATTGATGTTGTTGGATTTGTTCCATATATTATTGATGTTTCTCAAAATTTTATCTATAGACATCTTAGTTTATTTTATGATAAAAATGTCAAGGTTGTGCTTCTAGATCAAGTTCCTTTCCAACCTCTATTACCTAGGTTTATTCAACTCCCTGATGTTTTAGGAGATGATCTTCATTTTTGAGAATTGGGATATTGTTTAAAGTTCCTTTCCATACCCTTCACCACTTTCATTTTTATATATTTTCTTATAGATTTATCACTATTTAATTTACCTTGTGATTTATGTTATTCTCACACTTCTTTCCCTTTGTGAGTAGGACTTATGACCATTAGTCATCATCTTTTCATTTTTTCTTATCAATGAGTTTATGAGTAGATGACCATTTGACTCATTCTTTTGAGAAAGGCATAGCTTTAAAATCATCACCTTTATTTGGAGGTGATCCAAGAATCACTAGATAGGTGGAACCCTAAGGAGATTCAAGTCCAGCTAATCTCTCTACCAACCTTTATGAGATGAATGGATCTGAGGATGGGCTGGACATTTTTGAGATTGAGTGAGTCCTAGTTGTTTTATCTTATTTTTAAATTATTTTCATGGTAATAAATAATTTAGGGCTAGGGATAGATGATGTTGAGCTAGTTAAGAGGGGTTTTAGGGAGGGATTACACTTAGAGGTGGTGATGATTGTGGTCTTATTTGCCATGTATAAGGGGGTGAAAAGGTCTAAGGGGGAATAGAGTAGGCGTAGGTCAAAAAAGGTAAGTGTGGGATTATAAATTAGAATGGGGGAAGTGGTAAAGGAGGTAATAAGGTATCCTCATTCCTCCTATTCATTACTAGGGTATAAGGAATAGGATTAGTCTTTAAAGAGGGAGTAAGAGAGACCTTGGCCAAGGAAATGGGGGTGTCATATTTTCTTACCCACCAAGGGGTGGTGGGTTTAGAGGGTCTCTTGTATATCGATCAATCCTTAATAGTATGGATAAGGATGTTAAAATCTCTATAAATCTTTGAATCCCTTCCATAAATGATTTTTTTTAGTTTTAAACCCCATATTTATATTTGATCTTAATAGAGTAAAAGAGGGAATTATCAGTTATAATGAAGATGTAAAATAGTCCATGAGTAGTATCCTTATAGATCTACTAATGGGGTTGATATGGACAGGTTGTCCTAGTGCTTTAGAAACTCCCATAAAGACTTTAGGTACCTAGAATTCCAAAGGGATTTTAAGAAGGTTAACCCACATGGGTATGTTTGTCATAACTACACTATTGATATTTGTTTCAACTTTCCATTTTATGAGGCACAAATTTGATTTACCCATGAACCATGGGCCTCTAGTCAGGATTTTAAAAGTCTTTAGGATTTCTAAAACTAACCAAGAAAATGTTTTTTACCATAGCTATGATGTCCACTTGACCTTTCAATCTCTAATTCTAGTTGGCTCACCTTTTAAATGTGTTTATGTTTGGTCTAATACCATTAAATTTAGCCAAAAGGCAATATTAGAGCATAGAATCCACATGCATGACTATAATTTTGGGTAAAATAAGACATACATCTTTATTTTTGCATGTGGGGACTAGATAATATTATTCTCACTCATGACTAAGGGTTATTTTTACCATAAATCTATCAACTAAAAAGATTTATTTTTTATTAGGATCATGATCCTTCTCTTTCCCTTTTGAGGACCTATCACCTATGTATCCTACTTTTGGGGACTACACTTCATTACATGGGGCCTGCTTCTCTAAATTCTTCATGATATCAATAGGATCTATAGTATAGTATATAATAAGACCATCCTTTGACTACTATTTTATATTTTCCCACCCATCATTGAAATTCAAAAATTACCTTCCACTCCTCTTTCACTCATTTCCCCTTTACTATTTCAGAACAAAAGTAAAATTTTAATTAATATATTTGGATTACCATTATTCCTACATATAAGATAATAATTATGATGAATATTGTAGGAAACTTAAAAATACAAGTGTGAAATATTTCACTTAATCAAGATAATTTCAATGCTAAGATCTTGAATAATATTTTCCATTCCACTCCTATTTCCAAGGATGTGCTTAACGTTTCTCTTCTTCATAACTTAATTGTTCCAAAATTCTAATTATTTTATGGCCATGGAAACCTTAAGTACACATTTATTACATATTTTTATCTATAGTAAAATATGAAGATCATTGTTTAATTTTAATTATGTTGTTCCGTATAATATGATTTTTCAAATCTATATATTGGTTCTTTAGTTTACCTTAGGTGTCACTGTATTAATTTCTATGCTTATAAAAACCCTTCCTAGATAGACACATTATCAACAATAAACCTAAAATAAATGTATGATTGCATTCAACATATTTAAAATGATGAAAGAGGGACATACATGACTAAATATTTATATTTTTTTGTCATATGCACTCATTTATTTATGAACCATGTGATATTTAAAGGAAACATATCTTCATCAATAGTCTTATCTAACCTATAATAAAGAAGGTACTTGGAAGACATTGTAAATCATTCACTTATCTTGATAATATGGCTACCAACCTTTCTGAATAAGGATAATTTTAACCTAATATCCATACCTCATATCTTAATAATTCAAAAATTTATAATAATGATGTGCCTACCATGAACACATCTATTATTATGGATAAGAAATAATTGACACATATAATGAGACCTATTTCAAGTCAATCAAATAACATTTTTGGTGTTCTAGTATTTTAGGCATGAATCAAGATGAGAAAGTGTAAAGAATTATTAGCATGTTTATAACAAATGATAAGTATAAAACACTATTCAAAATCTCATTTTGTTCTATGGTCTAAGATCTTTATCATAGATGCATCTATTGGGTTAGATGCACTAAGCGAGATTGGGGAACAATTGGGGGATTTATGTCATCTCATTTTATGATTATTTCTAAGATAATATAGGGAATGAGATGAAAGTATTGGTATCAATTAAATATCCTAATTTTAATATATTTCCAAGATATGCATTACTATGACTAGATATCTATTACCACTTTTATCACTAGCACCAAAATTGTACACTTCTAACTAGACCAATTTCATTAGATTAAAATTTTGAGCCCTACTTTGATTTAATTCAAAGTTTATAAAAAGGTGAATAATATCACTTGAAAAAAAATAAAAATTAAAAGGGAGAGAGGGTAAATAATAAAAGGAAGATCTATGGATATATTGAAACATAAATGCTTCAAGGATGGATAATGTGCTCAACTACAGTTGTACCATTGTATGCTAGGTTTCATAATGGATCCTACTCTAGTAACATATAGAAAAATTCTAAAGAGAAAAGGTAAATTATTGATATCAAGATTAATTTCATGAATTAAATGTAAACAATACTATATTTAACTACACATAGTTCCTCATAGACTTTAAACAAAACAAAAATAATAAATTATCTCAACTAAAATAGTAAGACACACATCCTAGTTAAATCAGAAACCTTTCAAAAAATCACTAATAATAGTCCTATAGAATCAGTATTAATCCATTTAAATCATAAATAAATTAGATTAAATCCATGAAAAATATACACATTTTCATTGATAAATCAACTTAACATTAATTTGATAGCATTTATTGGTAATAAAGTCCACCCTTCTAAAATAATACATATTAGTATGTATAAGAGAAAGAGACATGTCATGCCTCCAAGGGGCATGGGATAACACTCTTTGACATCATGGATTGTAATGGTTGAATGAAATTATGTTATAATATTCCTCATTTAAATATAATAATCATAGGTTACACTAAGGTAGCATCAGGAAGAGGTATGAGATGTACCACTTATTAATTACTTTTTAGGCCCTACTGAACTACCAATGATTGATCAATGAGATAATAATTTTGTTATACCTTGGTGAAATGTAGAAGTTTCCCTCAAAGGATCACCTTTTAATGATTCAATAGTCTTATGTCGACAAGGCACAACTTTTTGGTAGTGCTTGGTATTATAGATTGCTTGGTCTTATTGACGTTATTAAAACCTTTCATTTATTCATGGGTTGTTCACCACATGTTGTATCACCATTATTTTTGGTTGCTCAGTCATCTTTAAAATGATAAATGTATATTTTTAGTGATTTTAGGGCCCATTTTAATGTGTTGAGCCTGATTTTTTGAAGGGATACATGTAGTTATATGTCATTGATTTTGGTTACTTGGTCACTTGATGAGTCATTTTTTCTACGACATGTTGAATTATCATGTAATTAAATCTCACTTTCCTCTATCTATATCACTTCATCTAGAGTGTGACATGAAATAATATTATTTTTTATGTTTGCTTAATCACCTTTGCATTATGTACCTTGGGTCATTTATTGCAAGTAAGTGATATACCAACACATTGAATGATCTCACTTATTTACTTGATCGCTTGGATTTGAGAGCTATAAAAATATTTATTGTCCATAGATAAATGAGATGAAGACACATGAAATAATCTCATTTATCCATATACTTGGGGATGTTTGATATATAGTTGTTAGACTTATTTATTATGTATGAATAGGATTACATAATGTGGATAGTCCTCACTTATCCAAAAGGCCATTGGAATTCTCTAAATGTGCATGCACCTATTAGTCATGGATGAATGATATTCTACCACATGACATTATACCACTTATCTAGATGCTCAAGGACTCTAAGACTTAGTTGTTGGACTGATTTTTTATATATGAGTATGATAGCACTATTTGATGGATATCACTTCTCATGATGATTGCTTAGCCTCAAAATATGTGTCACTATGCATAGGATATGGATGAGTAAGATTTTGACATGAAAATAGACCTCACTTTTTAGATGCTCTTTAGGTTTTGACTATGTAATTTTATTTGGTAAGTCATCGATGAGCAAGATAATACCATGTGGCATGATCTCACTTATTTGTATGCTCAGGGACTATAATACTTAGTTATTGAATATAATAGACATGAGTGAATAGGATGATAAAATTTGGAATAATACCATTGATCTAGACACTCTAAGAGTATTTACATTAGTCATTTTTATGTGTGGTGAGTGGATGAGTGAGATGAAGAAACATGGATGGTTATTTCTCACTCAGGGTGCTAGGATGAAAAAGGTAGATTTAGACCTTGAATATAAGTTATGGAAAAGTGAGATTTAAAAAAGTGTCAAAATATCATGGACCAATATGCCTGTGATGAAAACTACTTAATAGTTCTGCTAATCACTTGTGAGGGAGCTAGATGAGGACACATGGACAATCCTTACTACTTGGGACTTAGCCATTGGAAATTAAACTATTGAGACTTAGCCATTGGAAATTAAACTACATACATAATCTTAAAATTTATGATTATTTAAGCATAAAAGAGGTGTGTTGACAAGAGATATTTATGTATAAATATAGTTGGCCTCAAAATAACTAAGTATGAAGAATCATTTATCTTGGAAAATATTTTTTTGAGTTCGATCGAGTAGGCATTAGAAAATTTTCCCTATGAGGTCAGAATAATCCTAAAAAAATAAATAAAAATTTGTACAAACATTTAGTTAGCTTAGTTATTCCATAAATATAAACCTAAATTTGATGGATGCCATAAATTCTAAATATAAATAAGTCATAACATAACTTGAATAAGAATTCCCATTTAAAATTTTAGATTGAGATAATAATTCTAATATTGTAATTTGATTTTATTGGTTCAAAACAAGACATGAATATAAATTTTTCATCTTAAATTGGGTCCTCATTTGATGTTTTAAAAATGTGGTATGTGGGTCTGACTATATAGAGAAAATATTTTCTCTACATTTAGATGCTTGATTATAAGTCTCCATTATTGAGTTATGAGATAAGCAAAGGAAACTTCATTAAATAAACTAAGAGAAAAGAGGGTTCTAAATCTTGCTTCAACAAAAAACATATTAGGCTCTAATTTTTTTTAAGGGTAATTTTATGCAAAGAGTGATTTATTCTTTTATGTTATTACTTTGAATCTACTAAGTATGCTTCAATAGATCTAATGTACTTATAACTACTTTAAAAGTAATTACATACAATATTTGGCTAAGGAAAAGAAAGATCAAGCATTATTATATTTATATCTAGGCATCTATATCCCTAGTAGATATACCTTGGTCTTACTCCATGCCTTACTCCATTACCAGCCATACTAGAAAGTCTATGATGCATATTTCCCAAATCACCCTTTCTTAGGAAGAAACTTACATTGTTTTATGAGATTCAAAATTCCTTTTATTTTTATTTTTCCTTTGTTTAATCGAAGAGGGTCGGGGACTAGTGTATCCAATGTGGATAATGGTTTAATGAGATATTTTCACCAAGAAAATCCTTTACTTACTTAATGATTTTGCCTCCATTTATATGTTTTTTAAGTGTTGTGATGACATTGGTTAAAATAAATATTTCTTTAAGTCACTTTCTCAATTATGAATCAATAAATGTTTATGTTTACTTTGTTTAATCCAAGAGGGTTGGGGACCAGTGTATCTAAGGTGGATAATGGCTTAATGAGATCCTTTCACCAAGAAAATCCTTTACTTAATGATTTTTCCTTTATTGATATGTTTTTTTAAGTGTTGTGATGACCTTTGTTAAAATAGATATTTCCTTAATTCACTTTCTCAATTATGAATTAATGACTCCTAATCCTTTTGTGTCTCATGGAGGTTCCTTTGCTTGTCACATTTTTCAATAATGGGAGCTCACATTCTAACTTCCAACTTTGAGACTATATTTTTAATTCCTTGTCAACTTTGAAATGATCAATTTAAATAATATGGGAACTGATGCTTAGATTTAGATTCATATACTTTAGTATTAGCTACCTCTTAATCTAAATCATAGAAATAGGGTGAAACTATTTTAATATTAGTAAAGGTGAACATGAGCAAACAAACATAATAAAATGAAATATAAAGTAGGAATAGAAATCAATAATAATAATAATAATAATAATAATAATAATAATAATAATAATAATAATAATAATAATAATAATAATAATAATAATAATAAAAAACATAAATAAACACATAATGAAAGCAAAGTAACTAATTATAAACTAATATTTACATCATTAACCTTTTCCCATTGGGGATATTCTAAGATTGCCTTTTCCCATTGGGGATATTCTAAGATTGCATTGGAAGGAACAATTGAGAATAAGTTCTTCAAGAATTTTCCTTTCAAAAGTAGCGAGTGATCATTTCCATCAAGGTCTTTATGTTTCACTTTATTATCATGTGTTTTGTCCCACAATAGGACTAGGTATGATATCCAAAAAAATTTGACCTTTTTCTCTCATATTAAACCATCTATAAATAATTGTTTGACGTCTACTAAATATTTATCGAGCCTCTTCTCATGCATCCTCCAATTAAGCAATGTCAAATAACATTGAGTCCACCTTCCCATTATTTTACATGTATTGTTACATGAACTTATATGTGGGTAGCTTGAGAGTCATTGTTAAAATGGGATACAAACCATATACCAATATAAAGGGTGAACTTTTGAGAGCTTTTTTATATCTGGTGAAAACATCCTAAAGAACATATTTTAAGAAAGAATGTCAATTTCTACATTTATTTTCTATGGATTTATTTATTACATAAATTAGGGTATTATTGGTTGACACAACCAAACCATTCATTTGAATTTATTAGTTTGATGAGAACCTCAAGGTAATACCATTTTCATAAGCACGTTCAATGAGCTTGACTAACTAAAAAGTAGGTCCATTATCACAGACTAAAAAAGTTGGGGTGCCAAATACATAGTTATGTTTCCCTCAAGGAATTTCATGACCTCTTTATATGTGATATTTTTGGTCACCATTGACTTTGTCCACCTTGTGTAATATAAAGTATCTATAAGTATGAAATTGTCCCACTAACAAATTTGGGTTGATGAATCCTATGAATTTGAGTCCCCATTAAGGTAATTTATGTTCCTCTATCAAAGGATTAAATGGAATTTTTGTGTGGACTTCATTCTTAGCAAATTTATAGTACTAATGTAATGTGATGACATGATCATGGGTGTCATTGAAGATAGTGGGATAATAATACCCAACTCACATAATTTTGTGAGTAGTTAAAGACTCTGAAGGGTGGCCATTGCTTAAATTCTCATTGAATCCTAGTTACATATAATTTTGCTTCTTCTTATGAAAAACACTTGAGATATATGCCTTCATAGTTATTTCAGTAAAGCACTCATTTATTCAAAATTTAGTATGTTAAATTGAGACTAAGGTATATTTTTTATTACTGATTTAGTCTTAGATAAGAATTCCCATAAAGGAAAAAGTGTATAATTGGATCATATCAATCTTGATGGATCATTTATCATTGGTCTAATTACACCATAGTGATCATTGGATCAATTTTAGTGATCATTTGAGAGAAAAATTGACCGTGAAATATCTTGACATGATTTATTTCAAGGTTATGCTCTTGAATCTTGGCCATTCATTGAGCTTTGTGTTCCCTATATTATTATGCTTGAGAATTAGTTTTACGATATGGTTGGGGAAAATGCCATGCACCTTGTTTCTAAGGATGTAGTGACTAAAATTATTCATATATTTGACCATGACATGTGCCTTCTTGTCTACAATGGAGTATTTTTTTTCAACATCATTCAATTTTTTCCTCATAAAAGTTATTAGGTATTCATTATTATTTGATTTTGGCTAAGCGCATTAGTTATTCTATGCTCTAAAGTAAAACAAAAAAAGTTTTAATTCTTTCTTGTATTCTAAACTAATATAGACTAACAATTTCATGATGTCCTCATTGATTTATTATAAGGATCTACTAGATGAAAGGTTCCTTTCCACCTTTGCTTCCTATTTCAACATTGCATTCAGTGGCTTCAAAATTTTGGCAAAACCAAAAATAAATTTGTGTACAAAGTTAATCTTACCAAATAATGACATTAATTCATTTTTACTGATAGGAAAAGGTATTTTATAAAACACATTATCTTAATCAATATTTATAGGCATACCATCCTTAGTGATGACATGACCAAGGATATTAATTTTCATCACACTAAATACACTTTTCTTCTTTGGGTCAAATGAGATACCATGCCTGCTGCACCTTTCAAATAACTTTTGTAGGTGGTGAATATGATCAAACCTATATTTTAAAAAAATATTCAAGTCATCCACATAAATAACTATTCATTTAACTATCATACCATTGAAATCAAAGGCCACGGCCCTCTAAAAGGTGGATCCTACATTAATAAGGCCAATTAGATTTTGACTGTAAGTAAAGTCACTCTAGTTAGTAGTGAATGCAATCTTGGATTGATATTATAGGTTTACCAAAACATTATTATATCCAAATAATCTATCCAAGAAGGACATTATTTGGGATCCACTTACCATCTAAATTACCTCGTCAAGAGAAGGAAAAGGGTAGTTATTATAGTCATAATATTAGTTTAGATTTTTGAAATCCATGCACAGTCTAATTTCCCCCCTCTTTTTTATAATGGGGACCATGTTAGTTACCCACATTGAGTGATATAATATGAATATAATCAAAAATGAGAGGACATTGTGAAATTATTTTTAAAAAAAGGGCTTTATGATTAGGTTTACAAGTCATTACTACTACCTGAAAGGTTTATAGTTTTGTTTGATTAAGATAGTATGTGTGATCACACTTAGGTATAATAATTTAAGGTATTTATAGGCCCAAGAAATGACATCTTAATAATGATTTTTTTTGAGTTTCTCTATCTTAGTGGGAGTCAATCCAAGACCAATGTTGACATTTCAGGGTTGGTTTGTACATCCAAGATTAATAGTTTAAGACATTTGATCTAGGTGTACCAGTCTCTTAGGTTTGTGTCTAGAGTTTTTAAGGTGAAATATACTTTCTATGGAGATAATTACATTTGAGAATTGATTCTAATTTAAGTTCATGATGCCATGTTGGTCATAGTCCCCTTCTTTGGGATTGTTTCTCTTTGCCTCATCTATAATTGGGTCTCAAATACTCTTGAATTATTAATTAATTATAAACATAAAAATTAATCACATTTTTTGGGATTAAGGGACATGGGATGAGTTATACTAAAAATTATTTTAACCTTGAGTCATATAGGGGTATTATCTTTGTAATAATAGTTGATAATGAATCAGCCATTTAGTTTTATTCTTTAAGTATGAGGATGATTTTGAAAGCATTGAAATTTTATATCAAATCCCATGCCCTATGATTTTATTTACTCAAATAGGATAGCTAACATTTTAAATTAATCCTCACTTGGTTTCCTACCAATTAAAAATCCCCAAACACTTTTAGTTTTTTGAAAATGTGTTTTAAAGTGAAATTCAGCCCTAAGATCAAGGCCTCATATTCTATCAGGTTATTGGTATAGGGAAACTATATCATATAATAATCTAAATTATTCTTCCCTCAAGGGTCAATGATTATGATTCCTAATCTAGAACCTTTATTTCAATATGTCCCATTGAAGTATAGGGACAATAATCTTACAAATTCAATGTTTGTGTCAACTTGATTCTCAACATATTTTATGGATAGAGTGTAGATGCCTATGTTAAAGGACACCATTTTACATTTCCATTAATTTTATTGTAATAAATAATAATATGCTCCATTTTGGGTTCTATGAAAACATGTATTTTATTGGATAAGCCTCTCTAAGGTAACCACATATTTGAAAATTTAGTATCCATATAATTGTTCAAGGTCTTGGACCAATCCATAATAATTAAAATCCTATAAGATTCTAAGATTTAAACTACTTAAGTGTCCATAAACTACTTGATAATGGGATTATATTATATTTATATATGCACATTTAGTTTTTCACCTACCATCTTGACCTCATACTTCTCCAACTAAACCACTATCTTCTATGACTTAATAGGTCTTCCTAAGAGTGTAGTTGCTCCTTCAAAACTATTGGAAATAATGCATCTAATTGGTGGAATATTTTTGTGCATTATAATATTTTGCAGGTAAATCAAAATTTTATACAACCATGGTAGTGCTTGTGGGTATTGAAACATTAGAGGCCTTTATTTGATTATTGATATTAAGGTGGTTCAGGACCAACTTGTACTCTTCCTTTTTTATTTTTAATATGTCTAATATAATAAATAATTATAAATAGTCTAAAATTCCATGTTGGGTAATGTTATTCACATAAAACCAAATAAACAAGAAAACTCATAGATTTTGATCTCAAAAATCTTATTAGGTGAAAGACATAACTAGTTATTCGAGTAGTTGTGGGGATGGTTATACTTTTAGTAGGTGAATTTATAATTTTAATTCTCACCACCATGGTGTCTAATGTATCTTAGAGGCCCATGAATTTATTATTAATCTTATGAATCATGAACTATATAACATACAATTTAGTTCATGGTAGGTACTAGTTCTTGATTGTGATCTTGAGGAACTACTTCATTATTGATAGGGCTAAAGAAGCCCAAGTGTTGGTTAGGATTAACATTCCTCAAGTTAATTTGTTTTTTCACTTGCATGGGATATGACATGGGTACATTTTTAATAGTATAAAATAGGTTATTCAAAATATAAAAGTTCAAAAAACACATTTAGGATGGTTGGTGTGAACAAACCTTGAGGGTTCAATTGTATGTCTACCTTAATGACCTTAGCATAAATTATGGGTAAATACACCAATAAAAGATCAATGCACATGAACATAGTAGTCCAAGGGTATATTGAATTCTTGTACGTTTAAGGTAAATCTTTTAATATAGCCTATAAAACATATAAATTTGACTATACATCTTTTGAAACCTAACATTGAAAATTTTGATGGTCTCATTTAGTTGTCTCTTAATGCATGCTAATTATTTATACAACAAACTTGGGTCAATGACTTGGAAAAAATATGTTAGGAATGTGTTAATAAATTGATACCAAATTTTAATAGAGCTCTCAAGTATTTTTAGGAACCAATCATAGACTGCATCCATAAAATTGAATAAAAATAGTCTATAGGCAATGTTCTCATGTTCTACATTCAGTGTCCTAAGAGCAATTTTGTATGAGGTCACATGTTCCTCAATGATATTATTTAATGAATCATGGGAGGTACATTTATGGGTTCCTTATTAGGTCATTTACATCTCTATGAATGTTTATGGTAGACCCAACCAACCATGCCATAGGTGAAACCATGGGTAAGGGATTGTTAGGGATAGACTGAAAAGATGAACTAGTTAGGCAACCAAAGGTCTTGGTCCTCATCTAGTATTTAAATTTATCCTATGTAATTATTAATGGGATATTATAATTCAATAAAGAATAAATCAATATCTATTGATCTACATAGTCATATCTAGGTTGTTTTTTGTTTAGCTAGTAGCTTAAAGCTTTATTAGTCAAATAAAATGGGTGCCCTCCTCCTAATGCTAGTTGTTATTATAGGTTTTTAGGAATACAATAAGATAGTAAATTATAAATAAATGGAAATGTGTTTAAAATAAATGATAATTATAAATAACTAATCAATCACTCCTTATAGAACCAATTATTGTGTTGTCCAAGATCTCTATCCTAGATGCACATATTGGGTTAGATGGATTGAGCAAGCTTGGGGAATAATTGGGGGACTTTCATCCTCTCATTTGAAGATTTTTTTGATATAATATATGGAATTATTAGGATTAATTAAATATCCTTCTTAAAATATATCTCTAAGAAATGTAGTACTACCACCAGAGGTCCAATACTAGTTTTCTCACTAACACAAAACTTGTACACTTCTAACAAGACCAATTCAAACTAATTGAAATTCTAAGATCTAATTTGATTTAGTTATTAGTTTATAAAAATGGGATTAATATCACTTGATAATAAATAAACATAAAAATGGAGAGATTTTAAGGTATAAAATTAATATCTCTTGATAAATGGCAACATAAATTCTTCATGGATTGAGATTGTGCTAGGGTATAGTTGTACCACTGTGATCTAGGAATTTGACTCAAGAGATGGTTAGTATGGTGTTAGTTACAAAATTAAAATGAAATGAAATAAACACACTAATATCATAACATCTCTATGCTTAGACACTAGGGAGAGCTTGTTTAACAAAAGCAAATGACAAACAAAACTAAAAATCAAGGGATTAAATACAAGAGTTACTTCACCTTCCTTGGATGCTCCAAATGGCTTTGTAGTAGTAGCTTGATCAGCTTGTGCTCATGATGTCTTTGGTAATGGAAGATTGGATACCTCCATTTCACTTTGGCACCTTCTACTTGTGGCTTGGCTTGGATTGGAATCAATTTGGCATGGTAACACTAATTACTTGAAGCTTTTGGATCCAATTTGGAATTATAACCTTGAATCAAAAAAGATTAGAAATGATGTTCATGGAGTCTCTATTTATAGATTTTTGGATTTGATAAAAATCAACCTAAACCATCCATCTTAAGATTGAGATGTGTGGTTGAGTATTAATTAAATTTTTGGAATTAAGTTTATAATTATCCTCATCATGGAATTGGAAGAAGGGGAAATTAGATGCACGGAGGGTATGAATTTTGATATTTATGGCATTTATGGCCTAGGGATGTCTTCCCAAGAAATGACGTCACTTGATGATGTATATATTCAATATTCATTTCTAAAAACAAGTTTTTAACAAGTTTCCATGGAATTCTTGATTAGGTCTTGATTTAGGTTAATTATCTCTTAAGCATGATTAAGCACTCTGTGCACAAATTACTCAAATTGATTAGAATGCCTTGTTATTGGTCCAAAATTCAACTAGACTAGAACTAGAAGTTCATGTCAGATGCATTGGATCTGTTATCCCGTTTTAGATGCTACTAAAAAAAATAACCAAGGCATGCATCTTATGCAAGATATTTGATAGGAAAGAACAATCTAGAGTACCCAGATACAAAATTATCATTTTGACTCAAACTGATTTGATCAAATTTAGTTGGCCCATAAATTACATTACCCCATTTAGGGAAACCCTAGCCAAAATTAGCACTTGAATATGTTAGTTTCACATCATTTAATACATTTTAGTGTTTTTAGGATAAATTGTGCATTTTAGGTAGAAATTGGTCAAAAGCATGGTTGGAGGTTATCAGTGGCCAATTTTAGGTGTCTACAGTTAACCGCTATTTTAGAAGATGTTGAAAACCATAGGAAAAACAATGTATTCTCAAAGAATTAAAGATGGCCTATATGTGAAAAAGAAGAAGATGATTAAAGAACAAATATCCAAATGATTTTGGGAAGCCTATAATGATGCCCCATCGAGGGAGTGGCCATTACATTTGTTGATGCATGGTCCCTTAAAAAGAAACAAGAAGAAATGTTGAATTAACCCATGGTTGAGATTAATCCTAATAAGAATTTTTTTTCATGCATTAATGTTAAAAGGATTACTAATTTGACCAAAGGTGGTTATAATCAGTAATAAAATTCAAAATAATGATTTACCCATATGTGGTTATAATCATTAAGAGGACCTAGATTGGCTAAAGATGATTGTGCCCCAATTAGGGTTGATTAGCAAGCACAACTTAAGGATATAATATATAATATAGATAAAAGATGAGTAAGTGAAAAGTGATGAAAGATATGGATAGAGGAATAATATTGATCATTAGAAATGATTCGGTTATACTTGTTAATGAGGAGATGTTTGTCTTGATTAACAATGATATAACTAGAATGGTCAATTGAGTTATATTGATCAAGTTGGGTGGGAGGATTTTCCAAGTTACTAAGGATAAACTTCTGCATCTCCATTAATTTTAGACCTTCTTGAAGTTAATTTTTATTGTAGCATGTGATGGTAGGAATCATGATAGAACACCATGAAGACTTGGCTGAAAAATGCATAAGGACTAACTCTTAATCCAATAAACACTTTAAAATAATGTACCAATGATAAAAACCATGATGATAATATTTATGGATGAATATGAATGGAGTCAATAATAATGTGTGTAAGGAAACACCTAATGAATACATATAAATTGAGTCAAGGCAATAGTGCTAAAAGAAAATAAATATTCAATCAAATAAACAAACAAACAAATAAAAAATAAACAAAAAAGAAACCTAAAATAAATAAACAAATAGAAAAATTGAAAACAAAAGCAAAAAAATCATCTTAACAATGACCATGCCCTAATAAGGTAGATCAAGGATAACTGACTAGGCTTTGACAAGACAAATATTTTTGGTATTTTTGAAATATTATGAATGTTTTTGGCATTTTGAGGTATCTTAACTCATTAGATAATGAAAAGATACCTGCTCACAAAATAGTGAGAGAGTTTGGCTCAGGGGGACTGAGGTGACCTCAATATGAATTGAGCATGACACACATAGTCCCATAGGAGGACCTCAAGTCATTGTAGTTCCAACTTTATAGTAGAGGAATTCAACTAGTGTAACAGTCAATTCAAAAAAAAATAGGCATAGTTGGTAAAAAAGGCATAGTGTGGTATATGATGTGGCAAGTTGATATGTCAAGGTTTAATGTTGCCCCTAATTTTCCCATAGGTAGTTATAACTAGGACATAATGACATATATCAATGGTACTAATTTTACCAAAGGTATTTATAATTAGTATCAAGACTAATGGTAAGAAAGGAATAATAAATTAAAGATGCAACTACTAAAACTTCTATCACACTATTTCAAAATACAATCTCTATCTGAAGTAGTTGAACTAACTGATGAAACTAATTAGATACCTTGATGCTAAAGTTGTATAATGATGGAAAAAACTAAGGTAAAATGAGCTAGGCTTTAGGACACACTAGGTTAGTAGGATGAAAGCAAAAATTGGATACAATGAAGAGGCAGATAAGGATGGTATTTGTATAAAGAAGAATAGTGACAAATAACATAACTAAAATGGTCCTTATAGATAATACACCTTAGTACTCAAGCATAGTACCACTTGAGATGAATAATATTCATTGGCTTTGAAAGTTCATCACTTTTTGGTGTGGCAAGCTTGTATGCTCCTGATCCATAATCAATAATGATGATAAAATGCCCTATCTAGTTTGGTTTGAATTTACCTTTATGCTTCTTCTTAGTCATGGTATTCTTTTGGTTTTATTTAAGAACAAGATCACTAAGTTTAAATGTTTTATACTTAACATGATGATTATAGTGGCCTTTGAGTTTATTTTGATATGCTTGAAGATTATTGAGCATGGTTGTACATTTATCATCAAGTAGGTCTAGTTATTATAGGTGAGCTACTCGATAGTCATGATCATCTAGGACATACATGAAAGAGATGCATAGTGAAGGCAATTTGACCTCAATTGGAAGGATGAACTTAGTACCATAAAAATTGAGCATGGAGTGGCTTTGATGGGCATATGATGATTGGTATGGTATGTGTAAAGGGTAGGGAGTATCTAGAGGTGACAATCATGACTAGCATCATTGACAATATCTTTGAGAATGTTGACAATAGTTTTATTGGATGCCTTAGCTTAGCCATTACCTTGAGGGTAATATGATATAGAAAAATGTTGTGTGATGTTATATTTAGTACATAATTATTCTACATCCTTATTCTTGAATGATCCTCCATTATCAGATATAATGTCATATGGGATACCATAGTGGCAAATGAGGTGGTTGAAGATGAATTTGGAAAATTTCTTTCCAATCATGTAATTGAGGGGTATAGCTTCAACCCACTTATTGAAATATTTGATGGTAGTAAGGATATGTTTATGGACATTAGATGAAGTGGGGTTGATCTTCCCAAAGAGGTCAAGTCCCCATGTAGAAAGTGGCCATGGTGTCAACATTAGTTTTAGATTTTTTACTGGGGCATGAATTAGATTTGCATGGCATTGACATTTATCACACTTCTTTAGATCTGTAGTGGCATCCACATATATTGTGGGCCAATAATAACTAGTACATGTAAAAGCTTTTTGGATAGGACTACCCCACTAGAATGAGCTCTATATACTCCTTTATGAACTTTTCTTAATGCTAATGTAGACTCTATCAAAGTTAAATAATGAAGCAGAATTCCATCAAAACTATGAAGATAAAGGGTAGATCCAAGTAGAGTATAATGAGTGGAATGGTGAATGAAGGCTTTGGTTTGTTTGTGAGATAGGTTAGGTGGAAAAACTTGGTCATGAAGGTAGTTATAAAATTTTGAGTATCAAATAAAATTAGGACCAATAATATCACAAATCATGGTAATGATTGAAGGTTCATGAGCTGGTACTGACAAATTCTTAACAAGCAATTGATACTCTCTAGCTTTATCTATTTGTCAAATTAGAGATCCAATAGTAGCCATGGCATTTACAATTCTATTACTATCCCTCAGTATGTACTCAAACTTAATGTTGGAAATTTGGTTTTTAAGAGTGTCAGCCATGGCTTCATATGGAACTAGCTTGTCATATTTGGTCTAAAAATGATTTGTGACTTGATTGATTATTAACTAAGAATCACCATAAAATTCGAGATGAGATACATTCCAGTACACTACTTGCTAGAGTCTTACAATAAGTGATTCATACTCAGCCATGTTGTTTGTACAAGGAAAGCTGATGCTGAAAGATTTAGGGATTAGATCCCCTTATGGTGTAATAAAAAATAGGCCTACCCCTAATCCATGTATAGTAAATGAACCATTAAAATATAGTTTCAAGGGTTGATCCTCAAGGGGTGTGTCAAAGATGGTCATTATGGATTCATCAACAAATTGAAACATGAGTGGTTATGTGTCTATAAGAGGTGCTTTAACAAGTTAATATGCAAGAACTTATCCCTTGATTGCCTTTTGATTGACATACTCTATGTCAAACTCACTAAGAATAATGATCCATTTAGCCATTCTACCTTGAAAATTTGTTTTATATAGTAGATAATTGAGTGGATCTACTTTTAAAATGACCATGGTCTTATTATTCAACATATAATGGCATAGTTTTTGAGCTATGAAGAGCGTGGCCAAACATGTTTTTTCAATAGGTGTATAGTTATGTTCATATTGAACGAAGGTATGACTTAGGTAGTATACAACATGCTCATTTCCATTATCATCATGTTGAGATAAAATTTCTGCCAGAGTATGATCAGTAGCTGATCGATATAATAAAAATGGCTTTTTTGGTATAGGAGGTAATAAAATAGGCAAATTGACAAGATAGTTTCTGAGCTATTGAAAAGCTATTTAGAAGTTATCATCCTAGAAAAATGCAACTCCATTATTTAAAAGGTGTGTAAATAGATGGCATTTGTCTACTAACTAAGAGATGAAGTGTCAAATTGACTAGATCTTACCCTAAAAACTACAAAGTTTCTTTAAATTGGTTGGTGGTGACATCTCAGTTATATCATGGACTTTAGCCAAATCAAATTCAATACCTCTATGAGACATGATGAAGCCAAGTAGTTTGATTGAATTTATACCAAACACACATTTCTTTGGATTGAGTCTTACCTTTTACTCTTATAATCTTTCAAATATCTTATGTAGCATTATTTGATGGTCAACTTTGGTTTTGGATTTTCCCAATATGTCATCGGCATAGTCTTCAACAATATCATGCATCATATCATGGAATATGATAGTCATGGCCCTTTGATATGTAGATCCAAAATTTTTAAGGCCAAATGGCATCACCTAATAACAAAATGTTCCCCATAGAGTGGTGAACAGTGTTTTATGTTGGTCTTTTAATGTTATTCTAATCTGGTTATGTCCTAAAAAGCCATCCATGAGTGAAATAATTTCATAACCTATCATGGAGTCAATGATCATGTCGATATTAGGCAAAGGAAAATAATATTTAAGATAAGCTTTGTTGATGTGTCAAAAATTAGTACAAATTCTGATTCCTTCAAGATTTTTACTAATAGGTACCACATTAGATATCCATTCTAAGTAGTCAATGGATCATATGCATCCTACTTCTAAGAGTTTTTCCAACTCTTTCTTTACTAATACAACAATGTGCAAATGCATCTTACATAAATTTTGTTTTACTAGTTTATCATCAGGATTAACCATAAGGTGGTGCAGAACTAAGGTGGGGTCCAAACATGGCATGTTAGAATAGGCCCATGTAAAAATATCCATAAAATCTCTTAATAGAGCTGCAAAGATGTCACATTCCTCCTTAGTGAAGGATGTGCCTAATTTTATCCATTTCAATTCTGATGGAGTATTGATATTTACCTCTATTGTATCTTCAACTAGAAGGGTTGAACCATTTTCTAGGATAATAAGCAATGACTTGAACTATTGGATTATGTCAGGGTCCTCTTTTAGGACTTTCTCTTCAACTTCTCCTAGGCATGATGAATATGAGTCTCCTAATGGGAGATATGGCCATGTAAAAAAAATAGTTATAAATTCTTGGATAAATTAATAAAATACTTGTTGCTCAAAACTAAACTCAGATACATAGGCAAGTTCATCATTTGTGGTCTCTTGGTCTAAATTTGAAGAAGAATGAACACCCCCATCTAATGGTACCTGAGATAGGTTTTCACCACTAGAATGGCCTTTATCTTTACTTTTTCCCTTGTCAAAAGGTGTCTCAAAGAAGTTTTCACTTTGGGACCTCAATATTTTACTTATTTTTTTTGGCTAAGGGTGTCCACTCGCTCTCCAAAATAGGCTACAAGATCTAGTGTGATTGAGAACCCTTATTTGTAATTTCCGAATGGAACATTATCTCTAAGGCCTAAAAAGTCATAGAATGCCTCATGATTCTAGAACACATCAATCAACAGACTAGATCTTATTGGTCCTAATCTATTAGTTGGGGATACTATAATGGTAATGAATTATGATGAATAGCTAGGGTAAGGGTACAAATGGTATTGTTATTAAATAGGTTGGTTCCAACTAAGTCATCAAAAGTGAGGCTATGATCAGACTCTACTTCTCTATCAACATCATCATCACTAGTCACTAGTGATGGAGTTTGAATAAGATATGTGGGGTCACCTCTAGGTAGTTTAAATCTAAGTCCATAAGGTATTTCATATTTAGTCATGGAAATTGGCTCAATGGTTCCTTGTTGATTTTGTCTGAGGCCTCTTCTTTCATATTTGTGGCACTCCATGATCCTATTGGGAATAGGAGACTTTATATTTTTATAATAATCAACTTGGTTATCTTTGTATAACCATGATTCATCTCCTTCTAGAGGGTTAGATTCTAGGCTAGATGTTGGTACAAATGTGGTAAGTCCCTTATCTTTATTCTTTTGTTGCCAATGCATATATGGGGTGACTTTAGGTCACCCAAAGGTGTTTGGATTTTGAGTAAGATTTGAAATATGAAATGTATCATGGGTCACATACTCTCTTGGTCCATTATTTGAAATGGGGAAATGATTAGAAGCTTCAAGAGGTGGCATGTGGGAAAGGGAATCCAAGGTATTACGATCTATATAATTATCTAGTGGAGGATCAATAAGTATGGTCTTTCCTTTATCCTACTTGGAATTGGGATTCATACCGTACTGATAATTATAGATTTGAAATTTAGTCTCACGATGCTTGTAGTGTTCATATGGATGTAAATCTCCTAAAATATTCACTTCCATCCCTGAATGGGAAAACTTGATGCATTGGTGTAGTGTTCATGGGGATGTATGAATTTCATGTAACCAAGGCTTATTTAGAAGCATGTTGTATGATAACGTATGATAACTCAATATCTAGCACATGGAAAAATGTATCATGAGTTAAAGGCCCAATGATAATTATCAAACTAATGGCACATTGTGACTCTATTTCTTGATTATCATAGGCTTTGATAGTTATTTTTTCCGGTTGGAGATCTACCATTATGTACCTAAGAAGCTTGATGAACTTTAGAAACACTATGTTGAGGCCAAATCCATTGTCGATAAGGACACATTTCAATTTATGCTATCTAATACAAAATTCTATGTATAATAGGTTATTATGGAGCAAACCAAGAGAAGACACATCACTTTGGTTGAATGTGACTTGTTGGGCTAAAGCTAGGTGTCCAATCAAAGCCTAAAATTTATCAATGGATATGTCACCAACAATAGTGGATTAGGTCAAAAACTCATTCCAGATGTTTTTATGGATTATTGACATCCACAAAAAATCTAAAATATAAATTTGTGTTGGTGTCTTTTGCAATTGTTCCACAATATCAAACTTCTTATCTTGGTTAGTAGTGAATGGTTTATTTTGAGGCTAAATGGTTGGTTAGATGATAGGCAAAGTAGTGGATGGTTATGGGCTTAGGATAGTAATATTTGAACTCTAAGTTATGATTGAATAATTAGGATTAAATACTAGACCAATATTTCTAATTGATTTTGGAAATGGTGTGGGACTAGATAGGATAAGTCTCAATTATCGATGCACTTGCATGTGGTCACATGGTAAGAATGAGTTGTCACTATAAGATCCAAAATGTGAAGTCCTATTTTGTTGGTTTGCCTATATGAACTCATAGGTCAAAGAAGAATTATCCATATGATTTGGTTGAATATTATTGTTTACCAATAGTCTAGGTTGATTAGTACTTGGTCTAGGATTAATGGAGATGGTATTAAGGCTACCCCCTACAATATGACCTACAACCCTATTGTAGGCATGTTAAACTACATGGTAAGTTTGTTGGTTGTTACCATTTTGACCTTGTTTTTGTCCATTATTCTATCACTATGGGTTTTGATACTAGTTTTGTTGGTTTTGTTAGTTCAGCCTTTGATTTTGATATTATTGATTTTATTGCTGCACTGGTTATTATTGTTGTTGCTGATTATTCTACTACTATTGATTGTTATGTCATGGAAAGGGGTTTTGATAGATCTTGAGAGTTTTATTGGAATTGGAAGCACCATTATCCAATTTTGTCTCCCCATTCTCTAACATATTCTTAATTAAATGCTTGATTTGGACACATCTTTGAAAATTATTCCCATTGACCCAATGATAGTCACAAAATTCATTTTCACGATACCAATAAGGATAAAAAATACCTTGTGGATAATTATTTGGTATAGGCCAACTAATCATATTAGTGATATAAATCTTGTGAAATACAGACTTAATAGGTTCTCCTAGGTCACTAAAGATATGACACACAGGCAAGGTTCTTCTAAGAGGAGGGGTTTGTAATGGTCACAGTTGTTTTACTTATTGTGTAGGTTTTAGATGTTGTGTTTGTGGTATTGGTTAGAGAGGTTGCTAGGTAGGATCAAGTAGAAAAGGTGGTGTAGATGATGTTTTCACCATTTCCACATGATGGGATTTGGTTACTCCATTTCCCACAACATTCATATTATGATTGAATTGCTTTGGTCTTTTATGGTTATTGGCCTATGCTAGTTGTGATGCTTACGCTTGGATGGTATGTTGGTAATTTCCCTAATTGGTACCTTGATTTGTATTATTTGAATTAATCTTGATGAATCCTTTATTGATGAGTGCCCTTTTGATCAAAAAAACTTTATCAATGATCTTTTTAAACATATGTGCACATTGCAATTCCAGATGATAGGCTATCTCACTATTAAAAATTTTAGTAAACACAGTGGCTAATTGTTTATCTAGTAAACTATGGGTGAATTAGCTTGCAATGGCTCTCCATCACTATAAATAACTTGCAAAACTCCCCCTAGCTTTTTGATTTTCTTGTGTTAGGTCCACTAATAAAATCTCATGCTCAAGATTATAGGAAAAATGTTACATAAATTTATTAGAAAGAGCATCAAAGTTCGTTAATAAGTTCTTGGGAAAATTCAAAAACCATTCCAAGGCTTGTCCAAATAAGCTTCTTGGAAACAACAATAAAAGGTATATGTCACTATATTCCACTGGTGGACATGCGACAAAGAATTCGGTCAAATGAGCCTTGGGGTCACCTTTCCCTTTGTATTTATCAAATTTTAGTGGTTCATATATTAGAGGAAATGGTATCTATAAATACTCCATTTTGAGTGGATAGGAACACATTTCATCCAATTTGAAATTTTTAATCTGCTTCCTAGCTTGAATGGTAGCAATTGCATCCTTCATTTGTTGTAATTCCTGAGATAAGAAATTGGAAAGAATATTGGTTTGAGGGAGAATTTTGGTTTGGATAGATGGTTGGGAGGTCACAAGTGGAACATTTGACTAGAATACAATGGATTTACTTGTTGGGGTATATTGGCTTGGTTGGGGAATGGATTAGGAATACACATACATGGATTAAGATGTACATGAAAGTGCACATTTGGTTACAAGATATTTGGGTTTTGGTTGGTGATAAATTTTTGACTTGGGGGATTTTGTGGTTGGGATGGAGGGATATAACTATATTATGCCTATTTTGGTTGAAAAGGGACATGCTAACGACTAATCAAACCTTGCTATTAAATGGGAACTTATGGACCAAGACCCTATCTCTAGATTTGTGGCATATTTTGAACCAACAGTTGTCTAATAATTACTTGAGAAATGTGAGGACCTTTTTGTTGCATGAGTCCCTATGAATAAGTGAAATTAGGTTGCATATTCAATATCTATCATTAACTAATATTTTCACATTGTTGACTAGTCATTGCTTGTTTTTGAATTGGCATATTAGTCTGTGATGAAATAGGTATGTTTGCCATTACCTAGCAAGGTGGAATATTAGTTACCTCAGATTGAGGTCACAATATACTCATTCTTTATTGCATTTATATATTAGACTATGTTCATTATTGTGGAATACTACTTATTACTTGTTGAGGAGGAGTAGGGTTCATCACATTCTATCATTGAGGTGTGACATTGGTCATTGTTCGATTACTTAACCCCATAGGTTGTACACTTGAGGAAGCAACTAGTTTAGGCTAGGGTGTATAAAATCCTATTCCTTGGTATGATAATCTAATCATGGTATTAACTATAGGCACACATTTTTGGCTAGTTATTCATTTATTAGTACCATTTTGATAAGGATAGGATGTTGTTTGTACATTATCTACTATGTTTGGCTCACTATTCAGTGTAGAGGCCAAAGAAACTTCTTTAATAATGGGCATATGCATCAAGTTATCTATTGAAATGGTTTGTATGAATGGGTCATAATTTGTATTCTCTTATCCAATTAACTCTATAAAAACTCCTATTGAAGGAACTAGGTCAATAAGAGGCTTACTTACCATGTTTATCAGATTGAAATCATGTGCTAGATTCAGATATGTTTGATATGATGTCTGCATTTGGTTAAAGTGATCTTCCATGATGTTTTTACCTCGATCAGATATATTAGGATCTTGGTACGTTGTTTAGACTAGAGCCATAAGATTGTTAGAAGAATCTTTTTGATCATAAATGATATTATGGGGCACTCTTAATAGACTTGGTAAATTTTCATGGGGGAAGTCTATTGGAAACTTGGCCGTTACCTTTATGGATCTAACCAAAATCTCATCTTTATTTTCTAAAAATTGTTTCTCAAATAAAAATGGATCATATGTGGAATATGTATTAGTAGAATATGACTGTTGAAGTACTGGCCCATCCACTATAGGTATTATAGCTAGGTATCACTTAGTTTGCTCTTGGTCCTATTCTATGTTAGGTGGTGTGTTAACTAGATAATTAGCTAATGGATCTTGGCTTTGTACCCCTGATTGAGTATTATAAGAGGGATAAGAATCCATCTCATAATCAATATTATCCACATAGGAGTCTTGCACCATATATTCATGTGCAACCACATTACTAACCCCTGGATTATACATGAGTCCACTATGAGTGTAAGAATACATGTCAGGATCCATAGTCAATGTTTTTGTAATAAAAGGTCAAAAATTTCTACAAAATCTAAAAAAAAGACAATGTCTAAAATAGATGATGTTCCAACTTGGTCTAGATTTGTCAAAAAGATCAAGAGGTTTATGCAAAGGTTTGTGAGGAAACAAGTTATAGCGAAGTATCTAATGTTTCACTATTCACACAAAGGTAAGCAAGTAAATAGACTAAAAATCAAAATTCAAAACTCTAAGGGCAAAGTGTTTCAAATTAGTCTAATCTAGGAAATTAAAAGTTGTTAGGTCTTTTGGCCAAACGTGGCATCAAAATCTAGGCTAAAACAAGGCATGTGCTATGACTCTTGGCTAAATGGTGTTAAAAGCTAGACTTGGAAATAGATGAAAGTTTTAATCTAATGGATTTAAAAAACTTATAAAAAACACTAGGCATTTGATTCTTGGTTATGAACTTTATCAACTAGGTATAAGGTATGAAACAAAAGTCACTTTATCAATAGTTTATTTTCTCACAAAAATTGGTATAAAACTGGGTCTTTTGACAAACAAGCTAGACAAAGGTGAATATTATAACTGTGCTTTAGACAAAGGATCACAAAAGTAAACTTGGATTAGCCTAAAAAAGTAGGAACAAATTTGAAACTCTATGCAAGAAGATCTATGAAACAATATTCAAAATATTTTGGGCAACATAATGACACTATACTACCCAAAAAAGTGTGATAAAAATGTTTATTTCAAAAACTCTCTAAGGCAAAGATGCTTTCCTATAATTTTGATATCATAACACTACTTTTATTGACTCAAAATTTTGTGGTGTATAGAAATAAAGTGTAAGTGTTTAGCACAAAATGGCTTAAGTCTATTAAATTTTGTTAATTATTATGAGTCTTAAATGACCTTCAATCCAAATTTGAAATTAAACCTAAGTTACCTCAAGTTTAGTGAAAATGGCAAAACCACTTAACACATCAACCCTATGAACTTGTAAAGGTGTAACTCCAAATTTAGATTATTAGTGAAGGACTTAAACAATGTTGGTAAAGGTCTAGACTCAATTGGGTACCATAACTATGCCAAAGTGGATGATATGACTCTCAAGCTTTTAATGAATTTTTGAACAAGGAAAATTGATGATCTCACATGGGTAACATAACACCTTCTTTGTTCAAAATAAAATTGAGACTATGTGTTTGGTTTGGATTATTTGTTTACACCAAGTTTTGACTCCAAATAAGACTTTAATCTATGACAAGACCAACTAATTAACTGTTCCTAGATCCTAAACTAACAAGGTTGCTTGGATTGTTGGAATCTATTAATATATGTCATTTGAGATGATTTTTAAGTGTTCATCCAATAGTAAATGTGCATTATATAGTAGGGTTTTTACACCAACCCCCCTCCCCCTTCTCTCAAATTATAGTACTATGACATGGACCTTGAGGTGAACCTTTCACCAACAATACTTCCATGGCAAGTGAGGATTTGTCTATGACCTAAAAAGTTTTTGAATGATCTAGGGGAATCAATTTCACAATGAGTTTCATGACAAATAATGAAAAATAAAAGCATGGATTTTGGGTTTGTATCACTTATCTTGTTGTAAAAAGGTATAGTCCTTGTTTCAACCACTACATCCTATTGTTCACTCAGTATAGTGTGATGTCTAAAGTGCCACTACATCCCATGTGTAACTCTAAAGGAGCCAAATAAATTCAATGTCGAGAGATGAAACCCCACGTCAAAGCTTCTCTAAATAACTTGTGGGAGGTGATGAATTCCCCCTCACAAGCCAAGATGCATAAATAAATAAAGCATGCAAGTAGAAAGACTTTAGGGTCATTTTCAATATCACCCAAACTTTGATGAGTTTTTGGGGAATGCTTTAGATGACTTTCTTTCTAAGCCTTGAACTAGGCTACTTGCAATAGGAATGGTGCTTTTGGTTCCAAGGGTTCCCTATAGGGGAAAAATGGAAGAGCATACATGAAACATTCCTCTTTTTGCCAAACAAAAATCAACTAAAAAACTATTGCAAACAAAAATTGACAAGTGTGTTCTTTTTTATACCCAAATGAAGATTTTGGTGGTGTTCATTTGACCCCTTGGTCTTAGTTGCAAACTTTGAAAACATTCACCAAAAACATCTAAATTCTTTATTAAATACCCAAAACAAGATTCTTATTTGATTTTTTAAGCATGTAAAGGTGATTTAAACATGTTTTGAAAAAATATTAAGCTTGGTCCTGTAACAAAAATTTTAGTGTGTCCTTTAGCTTTGAATCTCTTTTTAGCTTGGAATAATGAACATTGAAAAAGTATCTCTCATGTCTGTGTTTTTGGAAAAACATAGTGATTGGCATTGGTTATTACCATTGATGTTAGTTACTCTGGCTAATTGATATTTAATTGATGTTAGCTTTGCTAACTGACATTGGTTAAGATAGGTAACTGATGTCGGTATTACTTATCAACATCAATTACTTTGTAAAACCATGGCAAACAAAAATATAAAAATAAAGTTAGAAAATAAATTTATAAGAGTTTTAAAGGCTCAAATAAACATTTTAGAATTATAAAATGGTCTTCTTCATGTGTAGGATGCATTTAGTCCCATCGAGCATTCCATTATATGATCTAGGAATTTGACTCAAGAGAGGATGGTTAGTATGGTGTTAGTTCTAAAATGAAAACAAAATGAAATAAACACACTAATAACATAACATCTCTAGGCCTAGATACTAGGGAGAGCAATAAAATGACAAGCACAACTAAAAATCAAGGGATCAAATACAAGAGTTCCTTCACCTTCCTTGGACGCTCCAAATGACTTTGTAGTAGTGGCTTGCTTAGCTTGTGCTCATGAAGTCCTTGGTAATGGAAGTTTGGATGCCTCCATCTCTCCTTGGAACCTTTGGCTTATGGCTTGGCTTGGCTTGGCTTGGAATAAATTTGGCATTGTAACACTAATTTTTTGAAGCTTTTGGAACCAATTTGGCATTATTACTTTTCATCAAAAAATCTTAGATATGATGTTCATGGCCTCTTTATTTATATATTTTTGGATTTGATCAAAATCAACCTGAACCATCCATCTCAAGATTGAGATGTGTGATTGAGGATTAATTCAATTTTTGGAATTAAGTTTATAATTATCATCATCATGACATTAGAAGGGGAAATTAAGAGGCATGGATGGCATCATGGAAGGCATTGATTAGGAATGGAGGGCATGAATCTTGATATTTATGGCATTTATGGCCTAGGGATGTCTTCCCAAGAAATGAGGTCACTTAATGATGTAGATATTCAATATTCATTTCTAAAAATAAATTTTCAACAATTTTTGATGGAATTCTTGATTATTCCTTGATTTGGGTTAATTATCTCTTAAGCATGTTTAAGCAGTTTTTTCACAAATTACTCAAATTAATCAGAATGCCTTGTTATTGGTCTAAAATTTGACTATATTAAAATTAGAAGTCCATGCCAGAAACATTAGAACAATTATCCCATTTAGGATGATATTAAAAAAAAATAACCAAGGCACGCATATTGTGTAAGAGATGTGATAGGAAAGAGCAATCCAAAGCACCTAGGTGCAAAATTGGCATTTAGACTCAAACTAATCTGATCAAAGTTAGTTGGTCTATAAATTGCATTACCCCATTTAGGGATAACCTATCCAAAATTGGCACTTTAATATGTCAGTTTCACATTATTTAACACATTTTAGTGTTTTTAGGCCAAATTGTGAATTTTGGGTAGAAATTGGTCAAAATCTTGGTTGGAGGTTATCGGTGGCTAGTTTTAGGTGTCTACAACCACTATATGATAAGTTCCATGATGTCTCTAGCTATAGTCACATAGGAAAAAAGTATAATGAGAAAGGGTAAATGCTTATATTCTAATATTAATTTAATTAATAAAATACAAATAGAATTATAGTTAACTAGACATAATTCCTCATAGACTTCAAACAAAACAAAAAAGAATCAAAGGTATCAACTAAAATACCAACATGAGATCCTAGTTAATGCATAAATCTTACATAAAATAAAAAATAATAGTAATCCTTCATTAGTGTTAATCTATTTAAATTAGAAATAAATTGTAAGACATACATGAAAACTAAACACATTCACACAAAGAAATGAAATTAACATTAATCTGACAATGTTTGTTTGCAATAGATTCCACCCTTCAAAAATACTAGATAATAGTGTGTGTGTGTGTGTGTGTGTATATATATATATATATATATATATATATATATATATATATATATATATATATGTATATATGAGAGAGAGAGATGGGTCCTACCTCCAAGGGGAACAAGATCCCACTATTGATAATCATGAATTGAAATTATTGAATGGACTTATGTTATAATATTCTTCATTCAAATAAAAATAATCCTAGGATTCATTAAGGGATCATCGATAAGAGGTATGAGGTGGACCACTTCTTAACTACTTTATTAGGCCTTGATAAGCTAACAATGATTAATAAATGGGGTCATCCTCTTAGTAGAGCTTGGTTAAGTTTATAGGTGGCTCTAAAAGTAACACCTTTGATTGAATCAATAGTATTATATTGACATAATATATCTTCATGGTAGTGATTGATCCTGTAAACTTGTTGGTCATGTTGATGTTATTAAAATATTTCAATCATTCAAGGTTGTTTACCACATCATGCATCACCATTATTTGTGGTTACTTAGTCATCTTTAAAAAAGATAGATGTCTATTTATAGTGTTTTTGGGGCCAAATTTTATGTATTGAACCTAATTTTTTTGGAGGGAGACACATGGTCATATATCATTGACAATGACTGCTTAACCACATAATGAGTCATTTGTTCTATCACTTATACAATTATCATGCAATTAAAGCTTGCTTTCCTCTATCTATATCACTTTATCCAAAGTTTTACATGTGGTCTAATCTCATATTTTCTAGCTACTTAGTCACCTTTTCATTCTGTATCTAAGGCCATTGGTCATGATTAATTAAGATTGTAACACATGGAATGATCTTACTTCTTCACTTGATCACTTATATTTGAGACCTCTGTAAATGGCTATTAGCTATAGATGAACAAGATGAAAACATGTGGAATAATTCATTGATCAAGGTACTCAGTGATGTTTAGGACTTAGTCATTGAACTAATTTATTATGGATGAATATAATTATGCCATATGGATTATCCTCACTTATATGGAGGGTTTATAGACTTCACTAATTATGTCAACAATTATTATTTGTAGATGATCAAGAAACTACCACATGACATAATCTCAATTATCTATGTTTTTTGGGACTTCAGGATATAGCTATTAGATTAATTTATTGTAAATTAATAATATGATATGATGTGGATGGTTGTTGTTTCTCTAGGTGATCACCTAGCCATAGAATATATGCCACTATGCACGAGCTATGAATGAGAATTATTATGTCGTGTAAATGGTCTTTACTTTCTTAGATGGTCTTCAAATTTTCACTATGTACTTTTATCTAGAAATCCATGGGTGAGTGAGATCATGTCACATGACATAATCTCACTTATTTAGATGATCTAAGACTCTAGAGCTTATTTATTAAATCTAATATAAGTGATTGAATAAGATGATGACACTTGGCATGATCAAATTGTTCTAGCTACCTAATGAGTCTTTGCCTTAGTCATTTTTTGCATGGTGAGTGGATGAATGAATTGAAGATACATGGATGGTTGTCATTCATTTGAGATGTTTGGATGAAAAATGAAAATTTATTACCTTTCAAATAATCCATGGAAAATCAATATTAAGATAAGTGTCTAAATCTTGTGGACCTAGATTCTCACTAATGGAAAATACTTAGTTGTTTTATTGATCACTTGCAAGGAAACTAGATGAGGACATGTGGATGATCCTTATTTCTGAGGACTTATCCATTTTAAATCAAAATACCAAGACTTAGTAATTGGAAATCAAAATTCATATCCCCTTTTAAATTTGATGATTACTTAGGTGTAAAAGAGATGTGTGACCAAGATATATTTTTGTATAAATATAATTATCCTCAAAATGACGGAGTATGAAGAACAATTTATATTACAAAATATTTATTTGAGTTTGATCAATAGGCATTATCAAATTTACCTTGTGAAGTCATAATAATCCTAAAAATACAATGATAACTTTATAAAAACACTTAGTTAGCTCAGTTAGTCCATAAAGCTAATCCTGAATTTGATGAATGTCATAGAATCAAAATCTAGATATGTGCATAAATAATTTTAATAATAATGCACATTTATAATTTTAGACTAGGAAAATAATTATTGACCTAGAATTAAAATGAATTGGTTCAAAATAAGACATTAATACAAAGTTTTCATCTTAAAGTGGGTCCTCATTTGAAAATTTCAAAATGGGGTGTGTTGATCATAATAGTTTTCAAAAATAAACATGTCATACTAAATATTTTATTGGATAAGAATTTAATTAATCTAATTCATATTCATGAAATCAATATAATATCTAGGAAAAAATATTACAATAAAAATTTATTTTTTTCTTTTCATACTATTAGAGGCCATTCAACAACTTGATGCATTGTTTTAAAGAACAAAATTCAATTATCTTATCTATTATGACAAGATTACACTAGAATACCAAAATTCCCGAAGAAAAGGTATTATTAACAAACAAATTTAGATTCTTAAGGAATTTTCTCTATTGGTAAAATTTGAAAACAATGAAAAATATAGATGTACCTATTACTAAATATAATTACACCTTGATCTAAGTACAGAGGTTGTTTAGGCTTCTTTACTCAAACCCTAGTTGAACATGGGAATAACCCTAGGATGTGGGTCACCGATGTTGGGGATAAGCCATTGGAGTAGGCCAACTTCTTCTTTGATGCTCACCTAAGACTAAGACTAAAACTAATCCTAATACTTCATGAGAAAAGGGTTAAAAAGAGATTAAGGGCTCCTAATAAAGTTAACCATGCAATGCACCAAAATTTAAGGGGAAACTCCCACAAGCTCTAATCCACACTAGATCAAAAAAGGATAGTACTAGCTCACACAACCTTAAGATCAAGCTAATTTACATAAGTATTTCATAGAAGAGGTTCATAATAGAATAATAATCTAAACCTAAAAATAGTATTTAAAACCATTTAAAGAAATTTATAAATAAGGACCATGGATGAGGAATATTCTCCTTCACATAATGTCATAATGCATAACTCACCAAACACATGTTCAAGGCAAAATATAGGCAAACAAAGTCCTATTGAATTAAGAGTATTCTTACAAATACTTGACAGGGTCGATCCTAATCAAGCTGAGTATAATTTGTAGTATTTCAATGAATGTCCTATCTCTCAAAAAGATAAAATAAAATTTAAAATCTGAGGTCCCCAAGAGCCCTTTAAAAAATAAAAAAACAAGGTTAATATAGGAGAAGGGGAAGAGAGAGAGGGGGGGAGAAGCACATTATTTATGATAATTAGTGAGTCATCAACTTTAATAGACATTTTACCAAGCTTTTGGTCTAATCAAAATAGGCCATTATGATCAAGATATTCATGATTTACCCAAAAGCCTCCAGATCATTCTATTTTTAGTAGGTTGCACTAGAAGACAAGATTTTACCAAAAGTGGCAAGTCATAATCTGGCTGGAAGTGAATGATCTAGCTACTTCCAAATCCCCAAGTTCTAATTTATTTATCCTCCACTAGATCTCATCAAAAAGATAAAATATTTACACCTACCATGGAAATGTCATGCCTAATTTGAACAATAATTTATTGAGGGCCTAATTTGGGATGATCTCCTCATTAAACATACATTTGCTCTTGTACTTTAGAGCCTGAACTGAGATAAATATAGGTGAAAACCAATCTAAAGATATTGGTTTTCCTATATTTTTACTTGTAGATGGCACTCTATTCAATGCCAAGTCCTATTTTAGTCCACATCAAGATCTGTTCCTTTACTCTTCCCATTCACTCAAATCAGGCTTGAGTTTGGGTCTTTTGGCTCTACTTGTTGAGTTGGGATCATTTCTTTTTATAAAATTTAATCAAACATCCATATCGTCTCCCTTACTATTAGCTATTAAAACCACCTCAAATTATTAACCCTTTTGACTTCATTTCACTCCATTGGATTTTGAGATCCATTTAAATGCAAACTATAGATATTTAGGACCCACCACTTCGAGCATAATCTCTCATTGGTTCCTAGGATCCACTGACCTTTTGACTTACTTATAGTTCCTACATGCTTGACACTTATCATCTATGTATTCCTCCTCAGGTTCTGGCCAAGGAATTTACATCCAAATGGTCACTTTATGGGTCTTAAAAATGACATTTGTGTAGGAATCTACCATTTCCTAACCAAATTTTCAATTTCATATCTTTAAGTGTAGGGATCATGGGGGCACCAAACTTGAAAAGAATAAACTTAACACTGTAAGGAACAAACCCTTTTTATCCATTATCCATTTGAGCTTTCTGTATGCTTCTATCAAATTTTGAAGTTGACTGGTATTTTATGATAGTTACTGATGGTTGGGTTTTAAATGGACAAGTATGGAAACTTAGAAAATCCTATATTAGGAGCCAAATTTTCCCATGCATATCTTTCATTTTATTATAATGCATGAGCTAAAACTTGGTGTATATGAACTACGCTCCAAAATGAACAAACCCATGTAACTTTTTCTCCTTGATACATTCACACATACAAGATTTAACACCATGAAAATTTTTATGTCATATTTTGTACATGATTTATCAAACCATGCAAGAGTTTTCTATGTAGAAAAAAATGGCCAACATCTTTAGCAATTCATAGGGAAGCTTGAGAACCCAGTTCATTTGATAGTTTGATCCATTGGGCATGGAGTCAATCCTTTGCAACTAAGTTGATCATGAAAAAGATGAAAGGCTACCCTTTTCTAGAATTTCCTCTTGAAACAAAAAAGACTAAATCAAAACAATAAAAGTAAATGCATGTAGTAAAATGCAAGAAATAAAAAATAACTAACCTACTAAATAAATGTGTATAAAATTACTTAGAGAAAAACCTAAAATCTAACCTAATATATACAAGGTTACAATTTACAAGTACTTCCCACCTAGGTCAAATGGAAATTATTTGGCATCACTTACTTCTGATGAACTAGGTTGGAAAACATCTTACCTTTGAGAGCTCATGATGTGTGAACCAAGATGCCTAGCTACTGATTCCTTTGACATAATCCCAAGTGGGTGAAAAGGGGAATACATGTCTCCTAAATAGACATATTGGTCAATTTCTTCAAGGCTTGCTCTAACTTGGACTATAGGGGTCCCTGTAAACTCCTCTATTGTTGAATTTAGGTATGTTGGTTAGAAAAATAGACCCAAAACCCAATCATCATACTCCCAGATCTACATACTTTGTGAGAATAGATCCGATCCTTCTTCATTTATAAATTACTAATTATCTATTTTCTTCAACATATATGTAGGTCTAGCCTCTAAGAGAGATAGATCTGATGTTACAACTTCTCATGTCCATTTGAGCTCACTTCCAACCTCCAAGAGTAGAGATATGTTTGTGGTTAAAGAGATAAGTTGATAACCATGTTTGAAAAGTCCATTTGAGCTCACTTCCAACCTCCAAGAGTAGAGATATGTTTGTGGTTAAAGAGATAAGTTGATAACCATGTTTGAACAGTTCAAACATGTCATCTCCTAAGAAAAAAACTACCTCTAAAGGCTCATCTTCATGAAAATACAATTCCATTAGAGTTTTTTTAGAAGCAAGTATAACAATCCTTTGCCCACAATTATGAATCTATGACTCTTTTTTTGATATCTCAGCTTGGTCAGTAAAGAATACTTCACCTTCATGTGATAAAGAGGTTGTGTCATTTCCAACCAAGTCCATTACTTCCATGGAATCTTGGTATAATTGATACCCTAAATCCTCTTAATTCTCTCTCTCCTCATGTTATTTCCTCAAAAAAGGATCTTTATAAAGGGAGGGAAGATGGAAAGTTGAGGCTTCTTGAACTATTTCTCCTACCCATCCCACTTTACTAATCTATCTATCCACCATTGGATCAAGGTCTTCATCTCATACAAATCATCATTGATATCATTGTACTAAACTTCTTCTCCAACAACCATCTATTTAATTGTCAACATTTGAAATGAATTTCTAATCCTCTTTATGAGATGAGAAGGGATCATATCAAGCTCTATATCCCATTTCTCATCAACTCTTATAATTTTATCATTTTTGGCTTAAATTCCAGCAAGGATATGATAGTATAAGGTTGGCTAGAGGGGTAAATAGGTAGGTTTGAAGGATAGATATGCTCATTATGGGGATGATAGGGATGATTAGATGGTTGGTATCCTCCATTTTATTAGTGATAAGGATTACCGACTAGATGAGGTTATAACTCTATGCTATATCTAGTCATAGAGACTCATAAAAGGAGATTAGATGTAGATAAAAAAATTCCTAAAGGATTACTTGGGTTGTTGTAACTAGTTAAAAGCTTGGAGTCACCATTGATATTTGTAGATGTGCCTCTAAAGACTAATTAGATGAAGAGAACACCAAAAATCTTAACTTGATTTGGACCTTAGTCCCACTAGTTATGGTAGAAACCATTATCAACTAGAATTTCACCTTGAGTTAAGCAAAGAGGTTGTTTAGGCTTACTCGCTCAAACCCTAGTTGAACATGGGAACAACCCCAGGCTATGGGTCACCCATGTTGGGGTTGAACCTATGGAGTAGGTTGGCTTCCTTTTTAATCCTCACCCAAGACTAAAACTAAGCTTAATTATTCATAGGAAAAGGGTTAGAAAGAGAGTAAGGGATCTTAAGAAAGTTAACTAGGTGATGCACCAAAATTAAAGGATAAACTCCCATAATATCAAACCCATACTAGATCAACAAAGGATATTACTAACTCACACAACCTTAATATCAAGATAATTTACATAAGTATTTCATAAAAGAGGTTTAGAATAAAACACTAATTGAGACCTACAAATAGTATTGAAAACCATTTAAAGAAAGTCAGAAATAAGGATCATGGATGAGGAAGATTCTCCTTCACATAATGCCATAATGGACAACTTGTCAAACATAGGTTTAGGGCAAAAGATAAGAAAAGAAAGTCCTATTACATTAAGAGGTAGTTCTTAAAAATAATTGATAGGGTCAAGCCTAATCAAGCTTAGTATAATTTATAGTATCTCAAGGAATGTTCTATCTCTCAAAAAGATAAAATAAAGTCTAAAATTTGAGGTCTTCAAGATCCCTTTAAAGAATAGAATGAAAATGTTAATATAGGAGAAGGGGAAGAAGAGAGAGAGAGAAGGTGAGAAACACATTATTCATGATAATTAATGAGCTATTAGCTTCAAGAGATGTTTCACTAAGCTTTTGGTCCAATCAAAATAGGCCATTATGAGTAATATATTCATGATTTTCCCATAAGCCTCTAAATCATTCTATTTTTAGTAGGTTACACTAGAAGACAAGAATTTACCAAAAGTTGCAAGTCATGATCTGGATGGAAGTGAATGCTCCAATTGCTTCCAAATTCCCAAGTTCTGCTATATTTATCCTCCACTATATCTCATCAAGAGGAAAAAATATTTACACTTGTCAAGGACATGTCATGCTTGCTTTGAATGGTGGCCTGATTTGGGATGATCTCCTCATTAACCATACATCTACTCTTGTGCCTTGGATCTTGGATCGAGATAAATATAGGTGAAACCCAATTTAAGTATATTTGTTTTCCTATAATTTTAAATGTAGATGACAATTTATTTAATGATAGGTATTATCTGAGTCCACATCAAGCTCCTTTCCTTTACTCTTCTCATAGACTTAGGTCAGGCTCAATTTTGGGTCTTTTGGCTCTACTTTCCATGTCAGGTCATTTCACTTCATCAAATTTCATCAAACATCTATCTCATCTCCCTTTCTATTGGCTATTGAAACCACCTCAGATTGTTGACCCTTTTGACTTCTATTCACTCCATCAAATTTTGAGATCTAATTAAATGTGGACCATAAATCTTTGGGACCCACTGCTTTGAGCTCAATCTTTCATTGGTTCCTAGGATACACTGACTAGTTGACCTACTTATAGATCCCATTAATTAAACACTTATCATCCATGCATTCCTCTTTAGGTTCTTACCATGGAATTTGGATCCAAATAGTCACTTTATGGGTCTTAAAAATGATGTTCATGCAGATGTCTGCCATTTCATTACTAACTTTGAAATTTTATATCTTAAAGTTTAGGGATAGTGGGGGCACCAAACTTGAAAATAATGGACTTAAAACTGAAATTAAAAAACTCTTTTGATCCATTGGCCATTTTATCTTTTTGTATGATTTTGTTAAATGTTGAAGTTTACTAGTCTTGCATGACGATTGATAACGGTTGGGTCTCAAATGGCCAAGTATGGAAAATTATCAAATCCTACATTAAGATCCAAATTTTCCCATAAATATCTTTCATTAAATTGTAGTGTGTGATCTAGAACTTGGTGCATATGAACTAGGTTCTAAAATAAACAAACCCATGTGACAGATTTTCATTGAATCATTTACATGTGCCTACTTTGGCTTTTCTATGTGCTTTATCAAACCATGCAATAGTTTTCTATGTGTGCCAAAAATTGCCAACAACACCCAAGACATTTATGTCTACAATGATCATCTAATACATGATGATACATACTTTGGGCATCCTCATTACCACAAACATATGGATTAATACTTCACATAGCATAACATGTTGTTCATATGATATATAGAATGTTTATCTACATATTATATAGTTTTATATATTCATGTTTTCAACATGAAATTCTCATGGTATACTTTGAGTGGATGAGATGTAGTATATAGGTTATATATGGTTAATGGCAATGCAAATGTTATGAGGGAATATTCATATAGTAGGTTTACAAGGTGACATCCTTCTAACATAAAATTTACTATATAGAGCTACTTTACATATATTATAAATATCTTGTTATCATATACATATGGCATGTGTATATAAATATTTACATAATATTATTATATGAATGCTTACATATTATTTTTTTGACTAATACTTACAAATATATTACACTTTGGTACCAACCATCTATGATTCTACTATTATTATTATGATTCATTATTATACCTAGCCTTTTTAGAGGTTTATCACCTACATAAGACATATTTCTATTTTTTATTAGGGGGAACATAAATCCATGTGTACTTGATCTTATTATATACATCTTTTATAAATAAAGGATATATTAAGGAATATTATTTGTACCTCTCATAATTGAGCCTATCATTTATATATTCCCACTTGGGGGAAATGTGATAGTTTATCATATGAAACCACATTGATATTAAGAATTAAATGAAAATACATATATACACATACCTTAATTCCCATAGAGGCATGCTTCACATTACCTATACTATAGAATCATTGATCCTATATTATTTTATGGATCCACATCATCCATGTGCCTTGCATTACTGCACTAGTGAGCACCTATGACCTACACACATTTTACATCTTGACACATTATGATTGTCACACTTCATATATACATTATTATATATTACACATGAATGGCCATTACTTATACATTTCCAAAATAATCCTCATAACTACATGATCCTTATAAGTTATTCAGTTTATATATCTTACATAGACAATGGCATCCTCACCATCATTATACTCAACTCACCTATGAGCTTCATAGATCAAATCTATACCTATTATGTCTTATGGAGGAATGATACCCACATATACTTTCTATGAGACTTATATTTACATATTTATTATAAATGGATCCTCTTACACACTATTTTATAATACGTTTACCTTGATATTTCATATAAATATGGAATTATCTTACACATACATGGACACATACTTGTCATTTACACATGATATATCTTTCTACCTTTAGAACTATATACATTTGGTGGAATAACTTCCACACCATCCACTTGATTACATCAAGGCATGTTTTTTTCACATGAACTATCATCCTTATTAGAATATGCATCCACCTATGGACCTTACAACATAGTTATCTATATTAAATGATTCTCATAAGGACATTGGTCCATATATAGTTCAAAATGTGTTTTTACCCATCCATACCATCATCCTCATGACAAATTGTTTCATGTATATTGAACCTTACATGAGGACATCTTTGTATACATTGATACCCATTAGAGTAGTGTATTTTTCATTGATTGTTACTTGATTTTATATTTTCTATGTGAGACAACATTGTTACTCACTATATTAGTATATTTGGCATTGAACTATACATTAATATATCTAGTTTATGTGACATGACACTTTTGGCATACTAGCTTCCTACATATGTATTACTAGTGGATCTTACATATAATATTTCATTACAATTATATGTGTTTTATGTAATTTAAGAAAAGGTATTAACTATATAAAATATTATTAAACATGGTGCTTGTAACTATATTATTTTTATACGATTGATTTAAAACATAGTTTAATAAATCTCTCACCTCAAAAAGGGTTATATATCAGAGAATTTTTCTAATAATTTTGAGTGAAGGATATTAAGAAAAAAAATTCAACTCTACATGGAGTATTATAAAGTTTGGGAAGCTCCACTTTGATAAAACAATTACCCAATTTCTTGATTAATAATTAGGAGGGTTCAAAAAACTTTTAGAGAAGTGGTGGTTATGTATATCACTTATTAATAATGTTTTCAATCATAATAAGTAGAATAAGAATAATAAGGGCATTATTTTTCACATCATGATAGTGTTCAATTAAATATAGTATAGTTTTATTCATTCACATGTCCTTATTTAATTTTAAAATTTAAGTTCAATTTTGAATTTTGAATTAATCATAAGGAGCATATATATCATTGATTACTTGTTACAAAATGGCCATTCTTGACACTTATCCTAATTTTTTTGAAATGTACAAGGTATGTATAGACACATGATAGAAATATTTTGACTATAAATATGGTAATTAAATATACATCTTCTAATTATGGTTTTTTATTTATTTTGAAACATTCATCCATCACTCACCGTGTACACCAAATTAGGTGCATTAAATAGACACCTAGCTTTGGTACAAGCATTTCATACAATATTTTTGGAAATATTCTATGCATATAAGTTATCACACTTAACTCATGGTCCTCTATCAAAATGGGCCATGATCAAGGACTAAAAATATTTGAACACACTTAACTCTTAACATGATAAATGTAAATTCATAAAGAGAGAGTCTTGTTTCAAGAGAGGAACCGAACATGAGAAGAATAATTAGATTATATTCATAATTATAAAATAACTTGAGGTGAGTTACATAAATACAAAGAAGAGAGGAATAAGACCACCTAAAAAAGTGGAGTGATCATCTAAAAATATAATGTAGGATCAATTCATATCTATTCTAGTGATAGATTATATGTATCCTAATGATCTCATTATTACACCTAAGAAAGATAAATACATGTGTAGGAAAAACTATAAAATATAATGAAAACCCTACACTAACACCCCCCATAAGGATAGTTTAATTGGGTAGAATAATTGTGTCCCAACAACAAAGCTTTATTAGGAACATAAGTACATAAAAAATGATCCCATAATAATAGAGAGAATTTCCCCACATAAATAGAGAGAAATAAAAATAGAGGACTAGAAATCCTCCCCAAAAGATGAAGTTGAAGTTTCCCACACCCCAATTAGATCTCATAAATTAATATACTTTCTCTTAGTGAAGATATAAATTATATAATCTATATTATAGTATAATTAAACCAATTATATATCCATGAATGATCTCCCTAATGAAATTCATATCAATCTTGATGTGCTTTGTATTATGATGTTAGACTAGATTCCTATAGATTTTGATGGTGTTCTAGTTATTGTAAAAGAGGAATGTGGGTATCTTGAACTAGATACCAAATTTAGTAAGATTTATTTGAATCCAAATAGCCTCATTAGTAATACTAACAACTCATTTGAACTCAACCTTAGTAGATGATAAAATAATAACATTTTAATTCCTGCTAGAGAAACTAATCAGATCTAATCCAAGTTATGAATTATATCCTAAAGTGGACTTGTGATGGTAAATATCACTAGCCTAGTATTAATATATGTACCCAATAAAATAAACATCAATATGTACTTCATAACAAATCCCAAAATAATGAGTATCCTAAATGTAGTGGAAAATCCACTTGGATACCTTCTAATGTAGCCCATGCAGTGTTTGTATAAACCTATATACCATGCCCACTACATATAAAATGTTAGTTATAGTGTCATTCACATAGATGAGACTTCTAATAATATGTCAATACAATGTATCATAAAACAATGGATAATTACACTTAGACTCAAGATTGGCCCTAGAAATAAAAGGATTTAGAGTTGGATTATAGTTAGCCATGTAGAATCATGTGATAAAATCAAGATCATACTTCTATTGTGAAATGGTGATAACTAAGTTAGGCTATGAAATCTCAATCCCAAGGAAGTAGTGAAATAAAAACAAGTTATTCATGGATAACCTATCATGGAAAGTAGTTTTTAGTGTTGTAATGGATAATGAATAAGTCCTTGTGATCAATAGGACATCAACATATAGAACCTTAATCAGAAGTGATTCATCCTACCATAAAATGTAAACATTTGAGTCAGAATGGAATAAAGTGACCCAACTTTGATAAGGAATGAATCCATCTTGGCATACTAACTCTGAGGGGCCTATTTCAATCCATAAATATAATTATGAATTCTACATACTAAGGAAAAATCCTACACAAAACCATGTTCTTTCTCCATATACATCTCCTACTTAAGGCCACCATGAACAAATGCACTCTTTACATCCATATTATGAACCTCCAAATGTTGAGATAAAAAAATGGTAAGAGTAATTTGGATAGAGTTCATATTTTTAATTATTGTAAAGTTCTAAGTATAGTCAAAATTAAGAATTTTCTACTATAAATGCTTTAAATTTATTTATTGACCCATTTGTTATAAATTTTATTTAATATATCCATCTACATAGAACATGATTCTTTATCTTAGGAAGGGGTACCAAATAATAAGTGTGGTTCATAATCAAGGAGCAATACTCCTCATGCATATTTGTATCCCTCTTAGGAGTACATGATAACTCATAAAAATACTATGGATTAGAATCACATCCAATGAATCCATGTGGAACACCTAGAATTATGAGCATGCTTTCTTGGTAACTCATGGATCTCCAACCCAATAACCTACACATTGTATATTATGTCTATCCTAAAGATAATATGAAGTTTAAGAGTCAAGAGGAGATAACTCAACTTATACAAATTTAATGGTAGAGGAAGGATATTAATCCCCATCAATTCTCTCATCATATAAACTAGAAGAAGAATCCTCATCATCAAGAATCTACTTAAGGTGATATAAATTATCAAAACATTAAAAAATACTAGTAAGTTTAAGGATTAGGGATAAGTGTCAAGTGTGGATTCTAAAGGGTGATTAATGTAAAAGTATGATAAGGTGTATGACCATGAATTTTCATCTTATTTTCTAACTTCCAATGTATAATCACTACACAACTCCCTAATAACCATAGAATATGGGGTAAAACTCAATACTCATGCCTAAACCAATGTGAGTGATCTGATAATATTATTTTATAATGAGGGATCACATAAAACATCATAAAATTTTACATCACTAACTTCAATAGACCCTCTCCCACAAATTTATATAGAATTATCATTACCCATCAAAATAAAAGGCATAAAACATGACTCCAAGGACAATAAAAGGTCATGTGATGAAACCATGTTATGAAAATAACTAAAATAAATCACATATTTGGAAGGATAGGATCTAAATAAAATAAATTAATTACACTTTCCTTTCCCTTTACCACTATATTTTTCCTTAGAGTACTCATGAGTTGATGAACTTTGTGTGGCAAAATCAAGGACACTTATGTTATTTTTCTCAATAATTTGTCAAGTGGTCTATTTGTTTCTTCATACATTTAGTTTCATCATGTCCAATTATATTAATAGGTAAGTTTTACCTTCTCTTTCTTAGGTTTGGAATTTGAATAAGATATTTCAATTTTTCTTTGGTATTAGTTTCCTTATTTTGTTCATTGTCCTTTTTGTTCTATCTCTTATCCTTACTATTTGAGGTCTTCTATTTTTCATGACTAAAAATTAGGGAATGAGACTTAGAGGACTTAAATGTACCCATATGAATAATATTATCTTGTTAGCTAGTCAATGAGGTAGAAAAATAATACAAGGACAACATGGCCCATGTATTTCCAATAACACTCCTATTGGCATGAAAGGTAAAAAAAACATGATAGTCAAGACCTAACTTGGCAAGAATTAAAAGAATCATCTATTCATATTTTTTCTTGATGCCACATAATTTAAAATAAATTATAAGTGACTTGAATTTGGTGAAAAATTCAAGTATTTTATAAAAAGTTTCCTAGACTCAAAATAATGATCTCATTCTCTAGCTCATGACTCCTCATTACATCAGGCTTCCCAAAGAGTTTTTCCAAAAGGTTTCAAACTTAATTAGATGATTTTTTAGACTCAATATCAAAGAGAAAGTTAGGAGATAAAAAAATACATAGTATACCAAAGGCCTCATCACATCAGTTAAACTAATTATCCTTTTCTACAACTAGTGTTGGTTTAGTTTCATTACCCTTGGTAATTTTGTGTAAACCCTTACTCCTAAAAAATATTTTTTTACTTTGGTTTTCCACTCATGATAGCCATATGGTGTGATAAATAGAACTAGACTATGATCCATAGTGTATTAAAATAAATATTTATATAAATCAAAGTATAAGATACAATGTAAGGAATAATTTAACCCCCCTAAAACTATCAAAAATAACCCCCAATGATTATAAAGGTTTGACACTTTATATTTTATTACATATACAATTTTCACAAGGCCTAAAAGTACTTATAACTAGCCAAATAAAAATATTAATTTAGAATTAATTTAAATATATAAAAAAATCACACTTATAAAAAAATGACACTTAAAAAGGAGCTACCTATAAAACGTTATGTGGTCTACAAGTTCTTACAATCAAGATTTGTCAATTCTTTCACAAAATTAATTTAGCCTTTCAAATCTATTAAGCCCCCTTGGTTTGGTTTTGACCATGGGATAAACTACCCATGTGACTAAGGGATAAGATTTAGAAAAGGGATGTTATTTCACTCCAAAATATGATATCACATAGGGGAAATGTTTCTAGGGCTGATGTAGGTACGTGTAGTTTTACCAAGGAGGTCAACTAAGTGTACAAGTAGTAGGTACATAGGTACAAAAATAAAACCCTAGATATGGATGTACATATGTACATAAGGTCAAATCATAGATATATATTTATGTAGGTACATAAATCCAACCTTGGATCTAGAGGTATGCATGTATATAAATTCAAATATCATATCTATAATCCATTAGAACTTAAACAATTTTTTATTGCAAAAACCAGGAAGGTGGAGTTTTTATAGCCCTGTCAATAGTAAAGAATAGTTTGGAATACCCTAAAATGTAAACCAGAACCTTAAAAATGTATTTGATCAAATCATGGTAATGTTTGCAATAATTTCTATGGTTTTGGGTCATTTTGAACTCAATGGCACAGTCTATTTTTCCTTAAAAATCACTAGCTAAAAAATGACTATCAAAACCATTTATATAAAGATATTTTCCCTCATTGTTTTTTATTATCCATACCATCTAAGGATGTATGATAATGTAATAATCGAAAAATAAATTATCTATAATTTTTAAGCTTAAATACTCAAGATTCCAAAATAAATCACAACAAATCAAGGTGTTAAACTATGAGAATCTGATTTGATACCATGTCAACATGGGTGATGATCAATAATAGTTAGGATTCAAACACATTAAAATATTAATAAAAAATTGGAAATGCAATTAATAAATATTCCTATTTCAAGATATGAACCAAACATGATAAGAATAACTAGATTGTGTTCAGAATGATAAAATAGCTTGAGGAGAGGTACATAAATAGGAAGAAGAGAGGTATAAGACCACTTTAAAATGTGGAGTGAGTATATAAATATAGAATTTAGGATAAAATAATTATTTATCATAATGACCTCATTAATAGACCTACGTAAGCTAAATACACGTGTAGTAAAAACCATAAAATGGAATAAAAAACCTACGTTAACATTATATTGTGTTTGTTTTCATTTTATTATGTTTGTTTTGTGCTCATGAACATATTTCCTCTCTTGTTTATTTATATGTATTTTTGAAATATATTATGATATGTTCAATTACAATCTACTGATATTTCATTGGGCTAGAATGGTGATCTCCTTATACATTTCCCCTTTGAGTTTTTGGGCCCTTCTACCTTTAGTCATGTCCTTTAGATATTTGGATCTTTTTATCAATTATTTGTTCTCTTTTTCTAGTTTGCATGATATTAGTCATTTATTTAAAACAATGAGAAGATTATATATAGAAATAGTCTATGATAATTATAGGGTATTTGAAAATTATCCAAGAGGTTTAATCCAAAATACTATATATAAGTTTCTAAAAAATTACTAATCATTCATTTTCAAGTCTAGGCACACTCTACATTAGTTTATCTTTAATTAAATACTTATATCACATATTTTACAAAAAATGGATTCAATGAATGTGCATGTAGTTTCATCTCACACTTAAGAAGATAATGTTTAATTTATTCTTTCAATCTTCCATTCACATTACATAATAATTATGATGAGGTTAATTATGGCATACAACATATATAGTTGCAACACCATTTGGTTTCTTACCATCTAATTCATCCCTTATATATTTATAAAATATTGTAATGAGTTAGGTAAAATAATGTTTAAGATTAAAAAAATAAACAATTATGTCCATAAATTTTATAAAGTGAAGATAGATGAAGGTATGACATATAGTGATGAAGAGACAAAAAAATGTAGTTCCTAAAAATGAGCGTAGGGCACAAATAACATAAGAGGACATGAAAAACCATTAAAATAAGTCAAAATAAATCCCCCTAGGGCATGAATGTCATAATGAAAAAAAAATCCATGCACAATCACTTAATCATATTTTGTACATAGTCAACTATAGGGTTGTATTACTAAGATCCACATTCGTAAATCTAGAATCCATCAAGGTGTGTCTATTCCAACTCTTTTAATTATGTGTTATTAATTTATTGTTTTAAAAAATTAAAACCATAATTTTTATTATTTTAAGATATTAGGGAAGATATGAAAGTATTTTTTATTTTAAGTGGTAGATCTTCCTTGTTCTATCAATTTACCTTTTCTGTTTGGTATTTCACCTAAATCAAAAATATGTTAAATCAAGATTCAGTGTATTGTAAGTATCTAATCACAAATAAATTTATATATTGTTTATTAGGATGTGAATAAAAATACTATACTTTTTTTTTTATATACAAATCATTTGAAATGTTTTTATTTTTCTTATTTTCAATATTTATTGTGAAATATTAAAAAAAAAATAGCTCTTTAGGAGTCAAAATGATAATCTACCAACAAGTTCAAGCTTTATCACATTTAAAAATTAAATCGACATAATATTTTTGTTTTAACAAAGGTGTTATAATCACCATATTCTTTTTCATTTTATGACTATGGTGAAAAATTCTATAAAGTATCTCTTTGGATTACCCCCATCAACCATTTAAAGACTCTATTGGATGCAAATTGACAATAGTTTTTAAAAGATCCTATGTTTCATTAAAATATTAAGTTCTAGAATACTTAGAAACCATGTTTATGTATAAAACCAAAAACCCATGAAAATATAATAGAAAATCTAATTCTGTGATTGGGACTCTATACTACAATTAAAATTGTAGTAGTGGAATCATATTGCCAAATAACCTTTCAAAGAACTCCTAGATTTAAATTGAGATGTATTTGTATCCACCATAATCTACATTCATGGTGTGAAAATATTGTGCATATTACCTTGTGTCACATAACATGGTGTATCCCTATCATTTATTACATCATATCTCAAAGTAAAGTATTTTAAATGGTTTAAAATATTAAACATTACATCATTTTGAGATTGAGATGAGTTGGGTGCTGTATCAAACAACCAATTAAAATAAAGGGTGGATGTTCTATCTATAATTAAACACATTAGTACCATAATAAGGGTTACCATAGAACATATGCTTGATTTCATCTTCATATTTAAAAGGAAATGGGAAATGATATCCATATGGGCTTATCCACTAATGGCTGTGATATTTTGGTGGAGGCCTACAACATTTCTATATCGATATAAAAAATACTCATGTAATTTGGTAAAATCAAACCTATACATTCAATATCTATATTATCTTATATGTGTAGTCCCTTTAAATTTTTCCAATTTCATATAATAAAATCATGGATCCACCACCCCAAACTTCATCCTTGAATCCCATTGGAAAGGAAAATATTAAGATCCTCATAAGTGAGTTCAAAAAAATTTATGACCTTTAAAAGATATATTTGTGTCCATTGTTTTACCTAATTTATTTTTATTTCCATTTAATATATGTTTCCCCAAATATCTTAATGTTTTACCATGCACTAGATTATAAGCCTCAACCTGAAATATTACATCAAACCTCTCAAACTTGTTATGCATAAACCATGGATATATTTTATTTCATCAATAGCCTAATCTACATTTGATGTTATTTGGTTTCTGAGATGAGATATAATAAGTGGTGAACAAAAAAGAACCTTTGAGGGGGAATTAATGGTAAAATAATGGATTATTTTTCTAATTTACTACCAAAATCATGATGTTGAAAAGGATATTAATACATAATCAAAAACATCATGAGGAATCTAGTGATGATGAGGAATGTGTTTATATTGAAATTGAGCATGATAAGATGTGTAGAGGTGGTATAAATATTGGTTTCTAATCCAATAAATAATGAAGAAATGGATAATTGAGCATAAATTATCTCATAGAGGTAGATTATATTGATATCTTTTTAGTTTTAATAGAAGTTTTATTACATATTCATCCATGGAGGATGAAGCCTTGTCTTGTCATGAATATAAAATTTTACAAGTGATCCTTCATGGGTGGCAATGTTGAATTATTTAGAGACATTCCCTATTTCTTATAATATGATAGAATCAAATTAAATTAGGATGAATCATATCCATAAGATGAGGGAAAATACATATGCATTATTGAAAAACTAGATATTTTGATGGAAATAGATTTTGGACATGAGATGGTGTCTCTGTTGACTCTAAAAAAATTAGCACTCAAATAATCAACCCTTTAACCTATCATAAAGATTAAAATTAAATTAGACTAATTTAATCAGAGCATTATGTTGATTAATAGACTAGTACATAGGCATGTAGAAGGGTAGTTTAGATGTTAAGTGTTAAAGGTTTAAAATTTAACAATAAATATAAACAATATCTATGGAATAAATTATTCAATCCAAATTGAATTAAATAAATATCAAAAATTAAATAATAATTAAATAAAACTCTTAAAAATATCTCAATTTCCTTATGAAATTACTTTTGAGATATTCATTTTCATTTCAACTATTTTTAGTATACTCCTCAAATCAATTCAAATAAATCAAAGTTCACAAACTAAAATGTAATTGGGCCTATCCAATATAGTAAAACCTATGGGAATAGGTAACCTCTTAGAGGGTTAAAAAATAACATTTAAAATTATGATCAAATATTTTATTTTAGTATTTTCTCTTACTTTCATTTACTATCATATATCACATTTTCAATCAACTAATGTACTTCAATAATGATAAAATAACTACTAAACTTGAAAATAATGTTGAAAATTAAGAATTTATAATTTAAAAGTAAAAAATAATAAGACAACACAACAAGATAAACTAATGAAACAATAGGAAAGTAATCTAAACCACTAGTGAAAATATAAAAGGCTAATGAAATAGATATACAATGGAAAATTAAAATGAGAATTAACCTACCAAACAAAATTGAAAGGCAATATTAACTATTTATGAAAATATTAAAATTAAATAAAATAAAAATTTTAATTACAAAAAGTAAAGCAAATAAAAATTGGAACTCGAGTCACTGAGTAAATGACAAAAATAATTTTATTAAGAATTCAAAATATTATCTTCATGACTAAATATAAAATGAAAGTAAGACTAGAATACTTTGAAAACCTATGTAAATTGAGTTTTAAATAATTTTTCATGAAACATATGTTCATGAATTTCTCATTATTTTCAATAAATTTACGAAAAGCATCCAAAATCATATGATTGATATCATTTACAATCATCAAATTTATTATAACTTGGACATTTTTAGATAATTAATTTATTAATAAAGAATGAAAACTAGATATACTTGATTGTACAAAGTGAATTAATTTACCATCAGATAATATTTTATTTTGTCACCTTGCAAATAAACACCTAATCATAGAGACTTTTCACGTAATACAAGGTCAATATGGAAACATACAAGATCTCTTATACATGTATGAATTCATCCTAAATAATGTTGAATTCAAGTCTTTTTAATTCCTTAAATAAGGATTAGTTACACTTTAAGTTTTAACTAAGATTTGTTAATTTAAAATTAACTTAAATAAAGACATTTATAACTTTATTTTAAGTTAATTGACTTTTATAACAATTTGTTAGGCTTTATAATTATTGGTCAATTTTTTAAATGTGGACTAATAAATACTTGAGTTATAAATTATATGTAATAATACCAATTAAAAAATATTCTCATGGCTAGGGCCCACTAAGTACATCACTTAACACTTAATTAATCATTAATAAAATTATCATTCAATCAAACTAGAAAATAAGATTGAAAAATATAAATTATATATTTCATGAAATATTTCACTAAAAACATCCACAGATGTTCCATTTTTAAACTAGCTTTAAACTAATAGTTTAATGCATATTTCCATTACTGAATCATATGAAACATTGATAAAAATTAACACAATCATGTGTTTATGAATAAAACTTTGAACAATCTTTAATTAGTTTTTAACATCACCCAAATTTGAAAACCCATATTTTATCAATGCAAAGAATGCATTAAAGCCTTCATTTAGTCTAAAAACTTCATTTGACAAGATTTTAATTGAATTGAATTTATATTTTTTTGTATCTAAACCAATATAAAAAATCCAATATGTTTACAAAATTCAATCACATAACTCCACATAATAAAATAACTTATTGATATAGAAAATTATGAATAAAGACTTATCGTAATTATTCTCAAACAAACTAAAATTTCTTCATGGAAACAGTTATATTATAATTGGACTCATAAATTTATCCATTTTATTTCATAAAAATACCAAAATTTTAACACACATTATTCTACCTCACATTTTCAACATAATTTTTTTATTAGAGAACATGAAAGATAAAACCTAGATCAATTCAAAACAACCTTCATTATATTAAAAATGACCATTTTAGTAAATTTTATGCCAAGTTAAAATAGTTGTTCAAAGGACCATAATATTGCCTTATTTTTTTTCTAAAGTGATGATCATTTGGACATCAAATTAAACATATAAAACATTGTGTAGATGGTTAAAAAAAAATGTTACGTCAAGAAGGCTTTTTGTATGGATAAAATTTCTCAAAAATAGACTATTTTATTATCAATCTTTCAAAAATTATGGTGATTTAATGGAATATACACAATCAAAACTTTCATGTGATAAATATATATCATTACAAATAATTAAAACCTTGAAACTAATAATAAATGACTTTCATTCATTCCCCACAAAAAGAAACTAGGATAATAAAGAAATGTCACTTCAAAATGAAAATATGAGATGATGATAGAAAATAAATTACACCTTCATTAAAATATTGAATATATTATAAAAAATATCATAAATTTTAAAAATAAAATATAATATATTTTCATGCAAAGATTTAATAAACTCAAAACTCCATATTTTTCATGCAATTTTTTCAATCATGAAAAACCCACAAATATTCCTTGAAACATATTTACATCCATCTAAAAACCCATGTATTACTTTCACATGCTACATTAAACTTTCATTGAAACTAAAAATCAAAAAATTCAGTGTTAAGCCACAAAAAACTTTCATTTTGAGCCATTTTTATTGCCTTTCCAAAACTAAAAGAGGGTGAATCTCTTACCTAAAACAATAACTCAATAATCAAGTTTTGAAGTAATTATTTAAGCTATGTATAATTTTTCAGTAGGGATCCATTCTATGTTCCATCTCATTTACCAAAGAAATTAAAATTAGTTCACAATAATCAAAATTAATAAATCTCTTAGGGTTTCTTAATCCATAAGTAACCAGAACATTGAATGTACAATGTGAGTGTGAGTAGTGGATGTATTTCCATTAATGGAAATAAGATACTTGTGATTATCTCCTCAAACATTTTTTAGATCCAAAACTTCAATATTTAGAAATAATGACCTTGAAGACTTCAAAACATTATACTTGACTTATTTTGGAAATAAAAAAAAATGCATATACCATAATAATGTTAATAAAAGTATCTTAATGTTGTTACCACATTAGAGTGTGGTTTTAATTATTAAAAATACTTTTAATCATTGCCTTGTCAATTATCTTATAATTAAAAAATGTCTAGAAATAATATTTTCCCATTCACCTGACCATATCATGCTCATGTTAAAAATAAATGTTTTTCTTTGATTCAAATCGAAACAAATTTGACACTTATTTTATGATGAAGAGAAAAATATCAAATTTATTATAATACAAACTTTAACTTAAAATACAAATAGATTTTTACAAATTATCTTTATGTTTCAATCAAAATAACAAATCATTAATGATAGTATTTATGTCATTCAAAGAGAAATAGATTAAATTGTTGGAATCCAAAGTGACTAATATTTAACTTAAAAATCAAAGTCACCAAAAAAAATCTCCCCTTTTTTAAATGTGATAAAATATCCTAGTATGAATCACAATCATACAAATGTGAAAATTAAACTATTATATTTTATCTTCATGTGTGAGTGAATTACAAAGTAATCAATCAAATGAACAAGTATGGAAAAAATAAAAAATTAATTCATATCATAACAAGAGTTAGTATTTATGCAATCCCCCCTCCCTAGTGACATTATGAGGGTATGATAGGGATTAGTAAAAATAATTTTATGTAAATTTAAGTTTTTAAAAGGGATTAAATTTTTAAAATAATAGTCTCTTTTTAGGATCTAGAGGACCAATGCTCTTATTCATTATTTTTAAAATCCAATATAACTGATGACCCTCTTATTATGATGTTGATTCTTCTAATATCAGATATAAACAAGAGCCCAAAAATTATTTTTTGATGTGGGATAAGTCTTTCAAATAGAGGAAATTTATGGGGATTTAATATCTTTGATGAGAATTAATCTCATTTTCAAATCTTAGTCATCTTTGACTATGCAGAGGATTAATTTTATCTTTTTGAGGTTGATTATAAAGATAGAATCCATATGAGCATAAATGTTTTTCAAAAAGAAGAGATTCAAATGAATCAAAATAATTTTATTATAGAATCATGTAGAATGGATAAATAAGGATACACCACATTATTCCATTAAAATATGTTAAGACCCTAAAAGGTTTAACTTAAAATTTCATGTAAAAAAATTAAAATGTAATTAAGATTAATTAGCTACTTTTTATCCACTGAGTGAACCAAAATCATAACTATGTGGTTTATACACCATTTAGATTTGTTTCTCTCATTTTAATATGCTTAAATCAAATAAATACAACAATTAAATTTCACGTAGTAAATCCACTAATTATGTATATAATTATATATTATTTTAGCCCATAAATGGGCCTCAATGGTTTATAAACTATAATAATATATAACTGTACATTAATCATAATCAAAGTTACACCGATCGCATCTTGATTTCTCTCTATTTGAATAACATGTTTGATTTATGGATTATTATGGTTGATTTGTTAATTAACTAATATTTGATTAAGGTTGATGACAGATGTTGACTATGGGATAGTTTGTGTTGCTTAATTTACATGATTAGTTTGTTATGAGTTAGTATTAATTTTATATTCTATACATTATGATCATGTTTATACAACATTATTTAATGGATGTAATGATGTTTTAAGATAAATACTTTCATTATTATGAGGTAAATGTAGGACAAATTCTTCCCTTAGATTATGATGGAGGGAGAGTATCATTGGAGAGGGTGGTTAGATGGAGACATTGGGGGTCAACAAAGAATGAATTCAAAAACCCTCGCACACACACCACTTAAAATATCATGTTTCATAATAAACTATTTGATATAGATATCATAACATGTTTTATGCAATTTTATTTTAGGTTAATGTTATTATCCTTTATGGTATAATCTTGATTGTTGATAATGATCATACGATTGTTCGAGTGATTTCACTAGTTTTGTGATCATACTATTTTATCTTATATAATGCACTTGTTTTACTAAATGAGTGAGTTTGATTATGTTTTGTGTACATTACTATGTTGTTAAGTATGGTTGCACAATGTTATGATATGATGACATATTCCATTTTTGTTAATTGTCTATAAGGTTTAGATAATAATAATAATAATAATAATAATAATTAAATATTATTATTACTATATAAGCTAAATCTATATGTCAAAAGATATACATATCATTATTTTTAAATACCTTTGTATTCAATTAACTATTGACCCAAGGTTTGTTTTTAAATATATTGAATACATTGTTTTTATTATTAAATGATTTATTAATCATTGTATATATGATAGGGGATAATATAGTCACATGAAACTATAAGCTAATAATATCCAAAAGTATTATAATGCCATATAATATATATTCTAAAGGCCATTACATGGGAATAATTTGGTCACCAATAAGATATTAGACTTTACATGGAATAGATATTGGAAATAAATTGATCAAGGTATAGAGGTCTATGATTATTTATTATCATGAAGATTTTAAAAAGAATATAAAATGATTTTTATAAAATCCTAGAGATGATTAGGGTTTATAATCATCCATTGACTCAGTTAAGCTTCTATTTTGAGTAAAATATAGAGGCTACTATGTTTACATGGTGACAGATTATGGAAAGTTGACCAAATTTTGCATGCATTTAAATAGTCAGTTAAAGTGACCATTAAAGATGGGAATAAAAAGAATAAAAAAGAATAATAAGGAGATAAGGACAACTCTATGGGGAGAGACATGACTCATGACATAGAGGAGAGAGTTTTAAAATGTAAAGAAGGTGAAAAATTGAAGAAAAAGGGAAGGACTTTAGTCAGTTTCTTTGGTAGACACAGGTAGATTTTATATATCAATTCCTATGTGAATAATGTAAGGGTTATTAAAATTAAGTATAGGGTAACGGTTTTTTTATATTTTAAATATAAATATTTTGAGTGGAATGTGGGGCCTTGTGGATGGCTTGGCCTCCATATAACCCCATCTTTGACTGAGGTAAAACCTAGGGTTGAGGGTTAATCTATATTAATGCCTGGACTATTAAGCTTTTATGAAACCTATGTTAAAATATCTCTTAGTTCAAAAAAAATTATATTAAGTAGAGAACTATCCTTGATGGATATATATTTATGGTTCAAAATGGATTGTTTGAATCATTTGTATATATTCACTTGGGTATTTGTATTATGAAATAAAACTTAGGTTAGTAGTTTAAATTTGACTAAGTATACATTGTCAATCTTTAGGTGTGAAATGAGGAATTTTTTTATATGAAATGGGTATGTGGATATATGTGTGTGTACATACCCTTTAATTTTACCCATATATATGTATGTATGTATATTTGTGTGTGTGTATATTTGTATATGCATTCTTGAAATAGATTTAATGTGCTTTATGTGAAACTAAGTTCATAAAGATTTATATATATAACCCTATTATTGACTATGTACATATACATTTATGTGTATCTTTGATATTTGACTATGTACATATAAATCTATGAGTGTATCTTTAATATTCAATTGTGTGCTTTTATATTTTAATATAAACCTGTAATATGATTTTTTCAAGGTTTTTTTGAGGGTAGATGTATTATGTTGTGAATGCACCATTATATGTGAATTAGGTATTAAGACTCCATTGTATTGATTTTGATACAAACACCTATAGGTTCAAAAATATAATTATGCTATTAATTATGTAAAGAAACTATATAGCATATATATTAGTTCATATGGATTTGTGAAATTAATTGGGTTAGTGATCTTATAGAACCTAGGTATGGGTAGGAGAATGAAAGTATATGGATGTGTTGTAATTTTATATGAAGATAAATCCTAAATTTGTTATTGATTTCATAAGTTTTTATATGATAATATTGTGTCAATAACTATACCTAAATAGGGATTAATGTGTATGCTAAAATAGTCTTTTAAATAATTAAAAGTTTATATAAATTCAATTAAGGGATTGAGCATGAGGAATTATATAAAGGCATTAAGATTATTTCATGTGGTTATGTGGATGACCTGTATGTGGCTTAGTCAATTGTGTTTTGAGATTAATTATATGCATTGATTTTATGAAATTATCAAAATGATTAAACTAGGAATGTTTTTGTTTAATTGAATGGATCATATGATTGGTTGTATGTTAAATTTGGATATTTTGAAAATTTGTATGTTTGTTTTAAACAAGTATAAATGTTGGGAAATTATCTAGTTTAAAAAAGGGGTTATGGGTATATTTTATGGACTATATGTATACATTATAATATATAGAATACTCTAAATCATGGATAGTTGATGTCTACATAGAATATTCCATAAACAATAAATAATTATATTGTATTAATAAAACTTTAGGGAATCTAACACACACACACACACACACACAAAATCTAAATAGATTATACCATTTAAATATATATGTGCATATCATACTTAGTTGTATTGTGCTTTAAAACATTATTAACATTGGTGTGTAATTGATTGCTTGAGTTTTATTTTAATTTTATAGATATAAGCATTAAAATATCATAATTAACATATTAATATAAGCAATTATGATGTTTTCACTTGCTTTCTTTATATGTGGAATATAAACTATACTTATAAAAGTTGAAATATACTTTTGTTTGATGGAGAAATAACATTATGAGTTACTTGGAATGATAAGTAACTAAATTTTTTAATGATGTAATAAACTAGATAAATGGATTCATTACACTTCATTTGATAAACTAAATAAATGTATGATAAATTTTGTACTTAATTAAATTTGGATGTGTTAGGGAAGACTATTTATGAATGAATCTATTTATTTTATTATTATATGTTTTTTTACCAAATCTCACATTCATGACCCTAATTAAGTAGTGGATAGATTCCACTAGCTTAATTAGTACCATAAATGTAAGATGAGGTGTAATTCAATCAAGTGGTGTGTATGAATTTGACTAATCTTATAGATATTTTATTATTTCAACTTTGGCCAAAGTAATGTTTGATAAACATTGTCATTTCATATGTTGATATAATTTTCATATTTTTGAGATATCATATAAGACAAAAATTATTTATGGTACACATTATGTATTAGATATATTCGACACACAAGTTCTAGTTTGCTACTCTAGATTCTTACACCATCATTATCTACCCATCTATGAATGGAGGTACATCTCCTTGTTTAGGAGATAGTGCAGGGGATCTATGGTTTATGTTTGCTATGGAAAAGTGCTTGAATGATGCTCTCCATCCTATTTGGAGTACTATATTTGAGACTACACTTGAGTTTACATATATATAATTGTGTTATGGAGACTCTACTTATAGAAGCTTTATATCATGTTTTATCATTTAAGATATTATTATGTATTGCTAAAATTCTATCTTTTATAAATTTTACTTCTACAATAAAGGCTATAATATTATATCAGCTATGGCTAAATTTATACTCTTTCACTTTTGATGTGATGCAGTAATTATGGTAATTTAGTATTGTTCATGATTTATATATCTATTCATGGTGATCCTTAGCTATGTGGATTAGCTATAAATTTTAAGGGTACTTAAATTGTTATATTTAGTTAAAGATCACTAGTTTAGATTTTTCATGATGAAATCTATATGTTTAGTATGTGTATTTAATTTAAAATTAAAAATTACAATATTTTGGTAAAACCTAGTGGTGTTGTTACATTGTGGTATCAGAGTTAAGGCTAAAACTCTAGGATATACTGTGTTTGTTAATGAAAACTTATTCTCTTGATTAACAAGAAGAATAATGGTGCATGCTAGACCAAGAGGTGAGGGTACTTCAAATAATAAACCCCCTATTTATATAAACCAATTTGTAGCTAAGCAAGCTACAATGTTGGACCAAATCCTCATGACCATGCAAGAGACTAGGGACCACATCACAACCCTAGAATAAGTTCTTTTCAATGAAGAGGAAAATACTTAGGAAGAACCTTAAGATAATCCTAATTATTAGAAACATCTTCAAGAGTAGAGGCATGAAGAGGTGCCATAGGATGTGAGACCTCAAGTAACTATAGAGTTAGCACATGATGAAAAAGGTGAATCCACATAAGTTTGATGGAACTATTTTGGGAGATGGAGTTGAAGCATGGTTGACAAAAATGGAGAAGTATTTCAAGATTTAGAATTATTTCAAAGTCATGAAATTAGTCTAGGTATGTTATCATCTTGTTAGTGAAACAATGACTTGATGGGAAAATAAGAAGCTCAAGATGAGCCTTGAATCAACCACCACTACTTGGGAATAGTTTATGTAACTATTTAGGTCATGATGCCTTCCATAGTTGTACCTTGGCCAAAATATTATGGAATTCCATAATCTTAAACAAGGGGATTTATTGATGAATGAATAATGGGAGCAATTTACCAAGCTTCTTAAATATGTACCTCAGTATCAAGAAAATGAGAATATCAAAATTGAGAAATTCATCATGGGATTTGAACCCCAAATAAGTAGTGAAGGAGATGTGCGTGGTCCATATACCATGGATTAGGTGTTTTATAAGGTAGTTAAGCAATAATAGAAACTAAAACCTATTACCCAAGTTATAGATAAGCTAAAAAATAAATTTGTAATTTCTAAACCTACTTTCAAGAAGAATTATTGGAAGTATAGGGGTGAAGATTCCAAGGGTCAATTCAAGAATAAGAATGCCAAGTTCAATAGTGGTTCAAGGAATAGGAAACCTAGTAATGGTTTCAAGGGTGGTTTCAAGGTAAATCAATAGATTGAGAATAAAGGACCAATTGGAGTTTTATTTATATGTGGAGGTGACCAATTTTCTAGATAAATTACTCAAGATAAATCAAATAAAAATGGTTGAGCTTCTCAATAAGGTACATTTTAGTAATGGATTCATGTAGCTGTTGACAATTAACTAGATGAGTATGAAGCTTTGCCCATAGAACTATCAAGGATTTTTTTCATCATCCAATTTATATTTTAATTGATACCATAGATATAAAATGTCTCATTTATTTTATATTACTTATTAATTTATTTACAAAAACTATAGTAATGGTAAATACATGGTTGGTACAATATGGGAATGAGTCAAAGGTCAAAGTTAATAAGTGTCTAGTCAAATTAGAGATTAGATTTCTTGAGTTTAATATAGTAGTATATATTTATGCAATATTATATTGATCATATGATGTGATCCCATGAAAAAATTATCTTGAAAAACATAAATCCAAGGTTGACTTCTTTTTTAATAAGGTTGAGTGTCAAGATGATTTCAAAAATTAGACACAACTTCAGGGTGAGAAAAGGGAGTTGAAACTAAGGTATATTTATACAATTCAACTAAAAAAATATAAAATTAAGGGATGTCAATCATTTATCATAATATAAATTAAATGAAAGAATATAAGGAACCATCTATTGAATATTTTCCTCTTTTGATAAACTTTCATGACACGTTCCTAAAAGACTTACCAGGATTTCCACCTAAGTGTGATTTCGATTTCTTAATTGATATCATACCTAGATCAAAACTATAGTATAAGGCATAGTATATAATGACAACCACTAAATGAGTTGATTTAAAGTCAAAAATTTATGATTTTTTATCAAAAGGCCTATTTTAACCAAGTGTTTCACCATGGGGTGCTCAAGTTGTCTTCATCAAGAAGAAGGATGTCACTCTTTTCTTATGAATAGATTATAAGATTTTGAATAAAGTAATGATCAAGAACTAATATCAATTACCATTCATTGATGATCTCTTTGATCAAATGTGATGGGAAATAGTATTTTATAAGATTGATATTAGAGTAGGGTATCACCAGTTGAGGATTCATGAAGAGGATATTCTAATGACAACATTCAAGACTTGATATGAGAACTATGAATTTAAAATGTTACCATTTGGATTATTAATGAATGAACCAACAAAATTCATGAATATTATGATCTATGTGTTTATAGAATACCTATATCACTTTATGTTGGTCTTTCTTGATGACATCCTCATTTATTAAAAGGATGAGGAAGAGCACTTACAACATCTAGAATTGATTTTTCAACATTTGTGAAAGCAAATATTATGTGGCAAGTTATCTAAGCATGAATTTTTACAAGAGAAAGTGTAGTATCTAGGACATATTGTCTTTGTATATGGTATTTTAGTAGATCTAACAAAGATAAGAGCCATTATGGAGTGGCCAATAATAATGAATGTGCATGAGGTAAGAAGTTGCATGGGATTAGTGGGTTATTATAGGAAATTTGTTCCAAATATTTCTAAGATAGCTAATCTAATTACCTCTCTTTAATGGAAGAATCAAAGTTTCATTTGGTCAGGTAAGTGTGAGGTAGCATTTTAAGAACTAGAAAGGAGGCTAATTTCAACCCCAGTGCTAAGAGTTCCTAATCCTAATTATAAATTATCATTGATCACCGATGCATATGGTGATGGACTTGGAGGAGATATTATGTAGGATGGTTTAGTGTTAGCCTATGAATCTAGGAAATTAAAGCCTTATGAGGTGAATTATACCCCTCATGGCCTATAACTTATGGCAATTGTGCACACTTTACAATTTTAGAGGCATTATTTTTTGGGAAAACCATTTGAGTTCAAGACTGATAACTTGGGAATCAATTAGATATTCACACAACCAAATCTAAATGATCATCAAAGATGATCTTTAGAGTTATTTTTTATTATGACTTTGATATTAACTATATCAGAGGCAAGTAAAATAGATTAGTTAATGCCCTAAGCTATACGAGGTACATAGTAGTCATGGATAATATCAAGAGTACTTTCAGGGATCAAGTGATTAAATTCTCACCCAAAGATGAATTTTATGATTAGGTCAGGAAAGTGTTATCTAAAAATGCTCAAAATCCTAAGTACAAGGGATTTAGAATAAAGAATTATGGCATTTTATGGTACAATTATAGGATGTATGTACCAAATGGAGATAATTTAAAGAGCATAGTGCTAAAAGAACTACACAATGCCCCATATTTAGGCCATACAGGAGTAACCAAAATCATGGTTGAGATTATACTACTTTATTTTTAAAAAGGAATCAAGAGAGTTGTAGTGTATTTTGTGTCTCATTGTCTACAATGTCATCATGTGAAATCTAAACATGTGCATCTAATTGGATTGTTATATCCACATGACATACCATAACGTAAGTGGTAGGCAATCAATATGAACTTTGTCCAAGGTTTGTCATTATCATGAAATAGGCATGACATGATCTTGGTAATAATTGATAAACTAACCAAGGTAGATCACTTTATACTAGGCAACTTGATTGATGAAGTATCTACTCTTGCAAAGAGATTCATATAGGAAGTTTATCAAGTGCATGGTTTTCTAGAGAAGATTATTTTAGATCATGATATGAGGATGGATTCTATATTTTAGTTAAATCTAAACTCACCTCTAGGTACATAATTGAACTTCATCACTACATATCACCCATAGATTGATGGATAAATAGAGTGATTTAATCAAATTTTATAGGATCTCCCTCATACGTATTAAATGGATCATAAATACAAGTAATAAGATTAACTTTCATTGGTTGATATTGATTACAACAACTCATACCAATCTAATTTGAATATGGATCCATTTAAAGCATTGTATGCTAGAAGGTGTAAAACACAAATCAACTAGGACATGTTAGAAGACAAGGTATTCTTTGGACCTGAGATGATTTTAGAAATGGAAAATCAAGTCAAGACAATCAAGCAAAGGTTGGCCAAGGCTAACAATAGATAAAAATCTATGTTGATCTAAACAAAATAACTAGGTAGTTTTTTGTAGGTGATAAAGTGTTTCTATGGTTTAAGCCTCATAAAAGCTTGATTAAATTTGGAAAGTCAGCAAAACCTTCATTGAGATATGTTGAACCCTTCAAGATTTTGGAAGTGGTCAAACTTGTAGTGTATAAGATTGGATTTACACCATCTCTAACTATTTTTTATAATGCCTTCCATGTGTACTATTTTAAAAAGTATATGGTTGATCCTTAACATGTATTGGATTGGAATGCTTTGTAGGTTTTGGATCTCAGGGTGGTCATGGTAGAACCAATCATAGTAATTGACACTTGTAAACTCCATTTACATAATAGAGAAGTATCATAGTGCAAGGTCCTATGGGACCAATATTCTAAGAATATTACCACTTGTAAGGACTATGATGAGTTTTACATGATTATTCTACATTTGTTTGCTTGATTTGTTTCTACATACTACATTATTTTTTGTTGAATAGTTTTTTTAAATTACAACTTGTGTTTGAATAAATGTCATTAGGATGATGACTAGATTTAGGGGGAAGGATGTTAGAACCTAATTTCTCTCTATCTAAATAACCTATTTAATCCATGGATTATTATGGTTGATTAGTTGATTAACTAATATTTGGTTAAGTTTTATGACACATGTTGATTATGGGATAATTTGTGTTGCTTAATTTACATGATTAGTTTACTGAGTTAGTAGTACTTTTATATTTTGTACTTTTTGATCATGTTTATACATCATTATTTAATGGATATAATGATGTTTTGAGATAAATAACTTCATTGTTGTGAGGTTGATGTAGGACATAATATTTCATCAGAGTATGATGGAATGAGGGTATCATCAGAGAGGGTGGTTAGATGGAGACGTTGGGTGTTGATAGAGAAAAATCTAGAAACCCTTGGACACACAACATAAAATATCACGTTTCATAATAAATTATTTTATATAGATATCATAACATGTTTTTTTTACTTTTATTTTAGGTGATTATTATTATGATTTTGGTATAATCTAACGATCGTATGATTGTTTGAGTGATTTCAATATTTTTGTGATCATACTAGTTTATCTTATATAATGCACTTGTTTGATTGAAAGAGTGAGTTTTTTTATGTTTTATGTATATTATTATGTTGCTAAGTATGGTTTCACAGTATTATGATATGATGACATATTTCATTATTAATTATTTATAAGGTTTAGATAATAATAATAATAATAATAATAATAATAATAATAATAATAATAATAATAATAATAATTAAAGATTATTATTATTATTATTATTATATAAGCTAAATCTATATGTCAAAAGATATAAATATCATTATTTTTAAATCTCTGTATTCAATTAAATATTGACCCAATTTTTGTTTTTAAATATATTGAATACATTGTTTTTATTATTAAATGATTTAATGATCATTGTATACATGATAAGGGATAATATATTCATGTGGAACTATAGTCTAATAATATCTAAAAGTATTATCATGTGATATAATATATATTCTATAGTGTTGGTCGAAGTTCATTACATGGGAATTCTTTGGTCATCGATAAGATGCTAGAATTTGCATGGAATAAACATTGGAAACAAAATGATTGAGGTATAGTGGTCGATGATTGTTTATTATCATATTAATTTTAAAAATAATAAAAATGATTTTTATGGAATCCTCAAGATGATTAGGGTTACTAATCATATGTTTAATTTGACTAAGCTTCTCTTTTGAGGAAAAGATGGAGGTTATTCTATTTTCAAGGTGATAGACTATGGAAAGTTGTTGAGAAAATTCTACATGCATGAAAATAGTTAGTTGAAGTGGCCATTAATGATGGGAAGAAAAAGAATAAGAAGAAAATAAAGAGAACTATGTGGGGCAAGACACAACTCATAGAATAGAGGAGAGAGTTAAATAATGTAAAGAAGGTGAAAACTTGAAGGAAAAATGAAGGAATTTAGTCAATTTATTTGGTAGTCACAACTATGTTTTGTATTTCAATTCTTGTGTGCATAATGTAAGGGTTATTCAAACTAAGTATTGGGTCAATGGTTTGTTTATGTTTTAAATATAAAGATTTTGAGTGGAATGTGGAGCCTTATGGATGGCTTGGTCTCTACAAAACCCCACATTTGACTCAGGTAAAACTTTTGAGGGTTAAGCCATAGAAATGCCTGGACTATTAAGATTTTATGAAACTTGTATTAAACTCTCTCTTAGTTTGAAAAAATATGTACATTAAATAGAGAACTATCCTTGATGGATATATATTTGTGGATCAAAATGGATTATTTTAATTAGTTTTATATACTCATTTGGGTATTTTAATTATGAATTGAAAGTCAAGTTAGTAGTTAAAATTTGACTATGTATAAACCATTGTTCTTTTGGTGTAAAATAAAGAATTTTGTTATATGAAATGGGTTTGTGGATATATATATATATATACATATATATAAGTATATACATGGATAAAATTTAAGGTTATATATGTATATACATACATACATACATATATGTATGTATGCATGTGCATTCTTGAACTAGATTTAAAGGGCTTTATGTGAAAATGTGTTCATATACATTTATATGTATAACCCTGTTATTGATTGTGTACATATATGTTTATGAGTATATTTATGATATTCAATTGTGTGCTTATAAATTTTAATATAAACTTGTATTTTTAATTTGTCAAGATTTTACAGAAGTAGATGTATTATGTTGTGAATGTACTTGTATATGTGAATTAAGGGTTAAGACTCTATTGTATTTATTTTAATACAAACACCTATAGGTTTAAAAATATGGTTATACTATTAATTGTGTAATGAAATTATGTAACATGTATATTAGTTCATATGGCTTTATAAAATTCAATGGGTTATTCATCTTACAGAACCTAGGTATGGGTAGGAGGATGACTATATGTGGACTATGTTGTGGTTTTATATGAAGTTCAATCCCAATTTTGTTATTCATTTTGCAAATTTTTATGACCTTAATGTGCTAAGAACTATACCTAGATAGGGATGAATATCTATGTTAAGATAGTCTTTTAAATAATTTAAAGTTTAAATATAGTCAATTAGGAGATTGAGCATGAAGAATTATTTAAAGGCATTCAGACTGTTTCATGTGATTATACGGATGACCCATATGGGACTTGGTTGATTGTGTTTTTAGATTAATTATATGTATTAATTTTATGAAAGTATCAAAATGATTGAACGAGGAATGTTTTTTTTTAATTGAATGGAACATATGATTGGTTGTATGTTACATTTGGATTTTGTGAAAATATGTATGTTTGTTTTAAACAAGTATAAATGTGAGGAAATTATCTAGTTTGTAAAAAGGGGATATGGGGATATTTTATGGATTAGATGTATACATTACAATATACATAATACTCTAAATCATGAAAGGTTGATGTCTACTTACAATATTCCATATACAATAAATGATTATATTGTATTAAAAATGTTTTAGGGAATCTAATACACACACATGGTATAAATACACAATTTTTGGATAGTGTAATACATTTAAACACATTATAATATATATATCATACTTAGTTTTATTGTGATTAAAAACATTATTACCATTGGTGTGTAATTGATTTATTGAGTTATATTTTAATGTTATAGATATCAACATTAAAATATCATAATTAATAGATTAATATAAGCAATTATGATGTTTGGACTAGCTTGTTTTATATGTGGAATAGAAACTATACTTATAAATATTAAAATATATTGTTGCTTCATGGAGAAATAACATTATGAGTTACTTGGTATGCTAAGTAAGTAACAATTTTGATGAGATCATACCTAGATGGTATGTTTAAGACTATTTTTGGATTATGTTTATTATATGTAATAAACTAGATAAATAGATTCATTACACTTCATTTGATGGACTGAATGAATGTATGATAAATTATGTACATAGTTAAATTTGGATGTGCTAAGGAAGAATATTTATGATTGAATCTATTGGTTTTATTATTATATATATTTTTATTAAATCTCTCATTCACAACCTCAATTAAGTAGTGGATGAATTCTAATAGATTAATTAGTGCCATCAATTCAAGATGAGGTGTAATTTGATCAAGTGGTGTGTATGAATTTGACTAATCCTAGAGATCATTTATTATTAAAACTTTGGCCAAGGTAATTTTTGATAAACATTGTCATTTCATATGTTGATATAGTTTTCATATTTGTGAGATATCATATTAGAATGAATTTCTTTATGGTTCACATTATGTATTAGATATATTAACACATAAGTTCTAATTTGTTACTCTAGATTCTCATACTATTATTATCTATCCATCCATGAAAGGACATCTATCCCCTTATTTTTGAGATAGTGTGGGGTATTTATTGTCTATTTTTGGTATGGAAAAACACTTAGATGATGCTCTCCCTCCCATATAGATTAATATACATGAGACTACACTTGAGATTGCATATTGATACTTGAGTTATGGACACTCTGCTCAGAGGAGCTTTGTATCATGTTTTATCTTTTGATATATTATTATGTATTACTGAAACTCTATCTTTTATACATTATACTTCTATAACAAAGGTTGTAATATTATATTAGTTGTGGATGAATTTTTACTATTTCATTTATGATGTGATGTAGTAATTATGTTAATTCAGTATTAATCATGATTTATATATATGTTCATGGTGATACTTAGCTAAGTGTATTAGATATAAAATTTAGGATTAACTAAATTAATATAGTTAGTTAAATATCACTAGTTAGGATCTATCATGGTGAAATCTATATTTTGAATATGTGTATTTTATTTTTTTTAAATATTGTAATATTTTGGTAAAACATAATTAGGTTGTTACAGCACCCCAACAATATAATAATCTTGAGTATTATAAACATATGCAATCACTAAATAAATAAATTTATGAATTATAACATAATAAATAATGAATTTAAATGTTTAAAATTAGCCTCTTTTATGTAATCCAATTAAATAAAATAATATCAAAAGTACAATACTAAAAAATAGCTTCAATGAAAAAGCTCATGTGATCAATGTAGTAGCCCTGGTTAAACAACATAATTGGTTTAGATTCAGTTGTAGAGAGGGAGAGAATAATTTGGGTATTCTACCTCCAAACATAGGCCAATGGTCTCCCACACACCTTACAAGTGGGATAGGCCCTTCCGTTCATAAAGGGACATATAATGGTTGTGAGAGCATCTAAAACTATCTGAAAACATATGTGAAATGAAAATCATTATTACATGCAACTAGTCATATAGACTCTACTAACACCTCTATTTGTTATGAACTCAAGCAAATATGTAAACTATAACATTAGTTTGGAAAAAGTATTTTGATAGTTTTATTATATTTAAATAATTTTAGTCTTATTCCAAATTATCATTACTATCTACTATAAAACTAATGTATTGAAACATTTTTTGTTAATTTTGGATAAGAAATTATTGAGTCTCCTAATATATTACTTATCACCACTTAATAATAAATGATATTTTATTTTATAGTTAACGATTATCAACATTTTACAAAATGGTATCACATAATAATTCCACATATAAAACACAAAATTATTTTAATATTTTACAATCATTACATAAAATTCAATTACTATACAAAATCATAAACTCCAGATATAATTTCAATACCCAAATTTGATTTTTTTATTTAATATTTCAATATAGGTATACTTAATTAAAAGAAGACTAAATACACATATTCATTACATCCATACATTCACATTACAAAGGTAAATAACTAAATCCATACACATTTTAGATTCATGATATTTATCACTATATGGGTTACCCTCAGGTTTATGTTATGAATGTTTATGGCCTATATACCTATGTAACTATTGGTAATTTTGTCTCCCAAGGACAAATAACAACCCCTACAACCAAAAAAAATTCATGATACCCACTTAAGCCTCTACATGGTGTTATCCTAAATGAGGATGTCTCATAATTACTTCTTGAAGTCATTAAACACTCCTAGAGTAGTCATTAAGTTTGTTTATGATCACCATATCTCCTATATGTATTGGGTCCTTAGGTGATGTGTTTGATCATCATGATGTATTTGAATGTCAAGTGAAGGGAATACGTCTTAGTTTATTATCATTGTCATACCTATTTTCAATTGGTCTGAAGTATCATCATGTTTTTAAGTATGTTTAGATGTCTTGATGATGGTTTGAAGTGGCCTTATGATCTAAAATGCCTTGATGGAGATGGTGAAGGTGGAAATTAATAAATAACTATGAGGTATGGTGAATTATAGTCCTTTAAATGGTGATAAATATACATATAATTCTATTTCAAATATTTAAGAAAGTTATAAGGTATTCTTTTGTGATATTCATTAGCATTTCTTCTTATGAGGCTATGTGTATACTATCCAAAATAAGGTTTATCTCTTGAAAAGACAAATTTTGACCTCATAAGGATTTAAATAATTACTAAAATCTTTAAATCACCCCCCATGGCCCTTTTTTTCTTATTCAAATGGTTCATGCTTTGAAAATGTCTCTTTTATGAGCCTAAAATGATATTTCACCTTCTTGAGAGCTCCCACATGTGAAATATTATTCATTTTTGCTCTCCAAAACATTTTCATTACTTTAAAGTTTCCTTTTGACCTGTATTTTCCTTCATATTTACCTAGAATGGTGGTTTGCATAAAAAGCAAGAGGAAATGAAATAGATTTTATAGGTTTCAATAGTGTTTTTAGGTGGTGCAGATAAGATACTCTATGGATTTGCTCAAGGTCAGTCTTGGATATGCAAGAAGATATTTTTATAGACACATGGTGAATATATTATAATGTTTAAAGTATTGAGAAGACAAAAACTAATAGATTTTCCATGTTCAATTCATTGGTAGATAGTAAGAGCACCTTAGGTTTGTGTTCAATCCATACAATAGAAAGAGAAAGGAGATCCGAGTTCTCCACCAAAGAAACTAGACCTTATGCCTTAAATTCATGGGTGTTGGTTTTTGGTTTAGTCTTATAAACTATATGAACAAAGGATAAGAACTTAAGGGTTTTATTCACTATTCACATATACACAAGGCAAGAGAAGTGGTATAGTTTTATGGAGTTTTTGACTATTCTGACCAAACTAGTGTTTGTTCCTATTTATTTAGGTATTGAAGAGGCCTTTCATGGCTTACCAAAAAATTTAATCCACATGTGTGATTATTTAGATATAAATAACATATATACTACTAAATGTGTAGTCTCTAGGTAGTTTGAAGGACAGTATATGGTTCATGATGGATCCAAGGATATCAAGATTCATTAAGACTTTGTTTGAAGTGTTTCATTCATGGAAAGTGCCATTCATTAAATTTACTTAAAGTTAATCAAGGTATTACAAATTATTAACTATAAATATGTATTCAACATCTTCATAGTCCCATTTTATCATATGTTAAGGTACTTAGCATATGTTAACATAGTTTGGGGAATCCTAGGTTTCATTTTTCACTTTACATGCTTCATAAATAACCTCCAAAATGGTACATATTATTAACACATATTATTATTCTCATCTAGGATCCTTAAATAATTTATTGATATTGGATTAATGTTTCATTTAACTCCCTCATGTTTAATCCCATTTTATAGCCTTATCACTACCATTCACCACTACTATAAGCTTATCATTCCATCTTCATTTTCCCATAGAGCCTATTCACATACCATCACTAATACCTATCTGAATTCACCTCATGGATCCATTATTTTAGAGTAATAAAGGTTTCTATGAGACATTATGTCATGAAGTAAGTTATTCAGCCATAAAAAATGGTAGAATGGATTAATCATAACCTATAACCAAGGAAAATACACTCAAGAATGTGTTCTATAAAAGTGGTGTATAGAAGAGACTAGAATATGTCACAATGAAAATAATTTGAAATATATACCTAATTTATTCTTAATGTATGATAGTCTCATAAAATCATTCCATTTATCTTATCAAGGTCTCATCTTATCTCAATCTATACAATCAACATAGTGAACTATCACTGATAGTCATGCTAAGACACAGTTAGGATGTCTCTTTAATGTTTTTTATAAAGAGAGGAGATATATTTTGTATGAATAAAATTTTATAATAAAATATAAGGTTTAAAAAATCTTAAGGATTTACTATTAATGTCTTATAACAAATGAGATAACCAATGTGAAGCTACAACCAGCTTAGTAGAGTTATGTAGCGAGGTGAAGCTAACTCAATCTTGATAAAAGAGTAAATGTTGAAATTATAATTTATAAAACAAAAGGGATATTAAAATATTATAATAAATATAAGTAATATATAATACCATTAATGAGGTTGATCTAGTTATAAACCATGATACAATAGTCATCATGTCTAAAGACACCTACTGTTGCAATACTATGCATATTGAGTAAGATAGTAGGTCAATAGTGTTGGAATGAACATTAAGAGATGGTTTAAACCTATTTAATATTTAAATCATAATTCAAAGGATTTTTAATGTTTTATAAACATAAAACACATTCCTTAAACATAGAATATAGTCAAAAGAGAGGTACTATATACTTGTTCTTTAAAGAGATCTTTCTTAAATTAGAAGAAGGTCTGACTATTAGTATGTTAATGGGAATTAAGTTTAATGAGGATGATGTATAAAATTAATTAATCCCCATATATCACTCATACAAATTTTTACAAACATCAAAATTTCATAACACAGCTTGGATAGTTGAAAACCAAGGAAAATTGTAGTCACAGTTAGTGTATAAAGCCAATTTTGAGGAGTTTATGGTTCTGAAGCCTCTATAGGTGGATTTGAGATCTAAAATTTCGTAAAAATGGTCTACATGAATATATTAATACATTAATGTTATACTAAATGTCACAAAACTAGTGGAAACATCCATTTTTTTAATTTTAGATAGACTTCAGTCTATTGAGAGTCATTGAAGAGACCAATTGGACTATTTAGAAGTTTTGTGGATAACACATAGGTTTTAGACTTCATGAAGAGGTTTGTGTGATGATAAAAGTTAATATAAAGTATTTACACACTCTTTGGGATTGATCACTTTCATTTTTAATGTCAAAATTCCCTTGAGGGTTAATAGATGTAGATAGACTTCAAACCTAGTAAGAGACCGTATTATCATGTTGAGACTAATCCTAGGATTTTTGCATATTATGGTCATAATAATGGTTTGGATAGTAATTTAAAATCCTAATGGAATTGTTTGAGTTATGGTAATGTAATGATTTATTAATTTGACCCTTAAACCTTCCTTTTGCTTGTACAATCTAGACAATCATTCAAAGCACTTTTTCACTATGTACATATCTTGATGCATCTTTTACATGGGAAATCAAGATAGTCAAATAAGTGAAGGGGTTAATATATTTATAATCCATGATAATAGGTTTTTATTTAAGGTTATATATTATATGAATCATTACTAAGAATCATGGACCTCTGAAACCCTTGTAACACCCTAAAAGACACCCAATGAGGGAAGTATGCCTTAAAGTAGATAAAAATGAAGTTTTTGAGCCATGAAATTATGTTTTTGGTATTATTAACTCTCTTTAGAATCACAACCTATTGGTTGGCACGTACAGATGTCATGTTATATGGACTAGGCCTGAGAAGGCTAATTTGAGCCTATGAGTAAGGAAATGAAAGGTATTTACATATATAATGAACTAAAAAAGGAATAATGAGTCTTAAAATCACTAAAATACCTTGAAAGAACCATTTATAGGGGTATTTTTTAATATTTATACATGTAGATAGGTTTGGGTGTTTAAAAAAATGACTATATGCATGTGACAAAGGAAAATGGCTCATTTAAGACAATACCATTTCTCTAAAGGACTTCATATTAGTTATTCAAGTTGTATACAATGGAAAAGAGATTTTTTAACTCACAATGAGGTTTTTACTATAAAAACACTATACATAGGTTTGTTTGTTAGCATCATTTAAAAGTTCCATCAATAAGGAGCATTAGAAGGCAAAATGAGGTCATGAGGAATCTCCAATCTTTATGAAAAACATCATCAAGTTGTTAGTGAGGTGTATGTCAAATTTGAGATATAGGAAAGATGATATGAATGGTCACTTAGACCTTAAAACACCAAACACTAATCAAAAGCCATGTTTCTTCCCTAAGATGTGACTTCACATGTTCACCATTATAATAATATTTTGCATGGAAGGTTAGGAACTTTGGGAAAGGTGGAGGGCTTAGTTTACTAGTGTTTTATGGAATTGGTTTAGAGATTCAATGCCTAAACTTTATGAATTATTGTTAAGAGTCCTAAACACTCTTAAAACCTCTCTATAACCCTAATACAAACTAGTATTGAGAATATTGAATATTTTGGAATCCAATTTTAATGGAATGACTTAAAAAACACTTTAATCTTAACTTACACTCAGAGAGGGTCCTGACCATGTTACCATGTTGTATGAAACTATCAAAAAATAGGGGTTTTTAAGTAAAAAGAGTAGAAAGAGACGTAAAAGGTAGTTTAAAGAGATGCCAATCATTGGATATATATTTTTTTAATTTTTTTTCACCTTATAAGGACATTATATGCTTAAAATCATGACTAGAAATGCCTTTGCAACTCTCTTTCAATCAGCAAGTTTAAAGGAGTGAAAGACAGGGTGACCTAGTCAACTAGTGTGGCAATTTTATAGATATTTATTTCTCAAAATTACTTATGGTATGATGTAAGGTATTTTTTCAAGCCTTAATAACACATATACATAGGTTTATAAGGTTTTAGTTAGAATTTCATGGCCATCAAAAGCAAATAGTTAGGCTAATAGGATTTCTTAACCCAGTAGACCTAATTGGCCAATCAAGAGAAATTAATAATGGTGTAGAAGGATATTGAAAGAGTAAATATAGGGATATTAAGCTTGATAACTAACTGCATTGAAGGATTCAAGAGCACATTCAATAGAAATTATGGAGGAAGAAGTTAGTTTTATGACTTGCTCAAATTGCTCAAAAGAAGGATGGCTATTGTATAATTTATGATGATTTAATTACACCTCATTCAAGTTTTAACTACCAATAATAGAGGTTATTTTACCCAAATAATGGTGTTTCATGTTTCAATTAGGTTTAATAGTTTGACCACATCATCAACTACCCCATCTCAATGCTTAAGGAGTTATCTAAGGACATCAATGCATGGAGAGTCTTTTGGAGGACTCAATAACTATTTAAAATTATAGTAATGAATGTACTATGATGATGGAATACATTTTCCTCTTTCCTCCATTCCACTCTCCTCCTTCTCTCTCTATTTTTCTATATATCTAGGCAAGAAGGCCTTATTTTGTAATACCTCTCTTGGGCGTGAGGAAACTTTGGAAAGATTGTACTTTATAACCTCTTAAATGAATAAAATGACTATTTTCAGATCTTGGTATAGGTTTAGTGTGTGTACTTAGTTTTATTTTCACATGTGGTAGTATTTCTCCCTTGGCATGTCCTAATATCACCTAGTTACTAGTATATGATGTTATATAAGTCACATATAGTGTTTAAATGTTGATTGGTCGATCTTGGAGTGGATATATTGATTTGTTAGTTACTTGAATTAGGATCCATCATTAACCTCATATTTTTATCACTTATTGAAACCTTTATGTGAAACACTTTTTCATATGAGTCCCTTGGAATTGTAAGATTCAATCATTTGCATTGCTTACTAGTGTTAGTTGAAGTATGAATTGAGTGGATGAATGTTTACATTGGTGCATCACCATCCTTTAGAATAGGTTTGTTTTATTAAATTTTTATCCCTTTTCACACCAAAATTAGTAAGTTTTAGTAACTAAGCCATAAGTGATGTACCATGGGAGCTAGTCTCATAATCTAGAGGTATAGTCTAGTTATAAGGTCACCCATAGATTTTAGGCCATTTTAGTCCAAATTTGAAGTAGGCCTAAAAAGTATTATTTAATAGGGTAAAACTTAGGTTACTAATAGTAAATTATTTTAAAACATATATTTATCTAATTAAAATTATCCCATAAATTATCCAACATAAGTTATGAACTCCACCAAAAACCATACTTATTTATAATTTGAGGTTTTATTATAAACATAGGAAATTGAATGGGAAGGTTCTTATTTAATAAAAATTTTCACCTTATAATCATGTAGATGGGAGTGAACTAGCACATATAAGTTAATAAGGGTCAGATAACCTCCCCAAACCATTCCCATTTAATAGGTCAAAGTATAATTCAATTGAATATATTAAACCTCAAAAAATATTTCAATATATATTAAACCTCACAAAAAATTAAAGATACGACCATGTAAAACTCATATGATAATATTTTTAAATGATATAAGATACATCCATTTATTATTCCCATGCAAATATTTTTAAATGAAAAAAACTAAAACTAGTCATAAATTAACAGTAATACCAAACAACCAAATTAGGGCATAAAACTATGAAATAATACACATTCAATTCACATTTATAAATAAAATTCAGCCTCCAAATTGAATTAAAAATGTCATAATAACATGATACAACCAGTTATAATAAACACTAAAATACAACCAACAAATTTGGATTTAAAACATCATAAAATAATGCTACAACAAAACACTATAAATAATAAAATATATCAACCAAATTGGCCTATAAAACCATACAAATGATATACTAAAACCGATATTAATAATGTTTTTCACATGCTAAGGTTTTCGCAAAGTAGGATGAATCATTAAACATAATTATCATTTCCAATACTACATGTAACAATCACCGAATATAACTTGGAGTAAGTATACATATACACATTGTGACTAATTTTATGAGAACATAAATTATTTATGCTAAGGCCTTAATGGAATATATAAATTATTTATTTTATATATTATAAAATTGTAACTATATATATATATATATGTATATATATAATGATAAATTTTATAAAAATGGTTTTCACTTAGCTCTAATCATCATAAGGAAAAATAATTATGCAGCTAAAACAAGTCACTGAGGGCCTACTCTACATCATGTTATAATGCTTAAAAAATAATATTTGGCCAAGACAAGTTTTGGGGCTCAAATTATAGCCAATGTGACTTATCCATTAGGGTTTCACTAACATTCACCCATTTTACCTAGAACTACAAGTAGATTGAAACTCAGCCATAGACAAGGAATGATTCTTACAAAAATGAAAACCATTATATGGTGAGTTTGTTATAGCCACAGAAATAAATATAACTTAATTGAATAATAAACCCTATTAAAAGTGATTTATATTATTCTATATCTACCCAACTTAAGAGTGTTTTTATTTACAAATATAAATGACTCTTAAAGTTTTAGGTACTTTCCTGACATTAATTTACCAATAAGATTTCCTTGAAATGTTGTGTGTTTAAATTGTTTTATGCACTCTTTTCTCCTCCCTTTGTCTTTTCCATTATTTTTTATCTATTTTACCCATTTTCTCTTGACTGTATCATTTTCCAAAACCCATATTTATAAGGGTAACCATTTTTTGAGTTTGCCTGTATTTTTTCCATTGATAGCACATGAAAAATTATAATGATGACCTAAAAATAGGCCTGAAGATAAGTTCAAATACATATTCATGGGATTCCACTCTAAATTATTATTTTAAAATTTCTTATCCACATATAAAACTTTATTGAGTTACTACCAATCAAAACCCTAATCATAACCCTCTTATTCCTTTCTTGTAATTTAGAAAATCATTTAAATCATTTGAGGCCTACAAAGGTTATTTTACCATACCATGATTAAAATTTGGTTATAATAATCACCATAAATCAAAAATTTCTACCAAAAAATTTGATTACCTCTTCAAAAATTAAACCTGCACACATATTATAAGTTCAATGAAAAAGTATTCATAGCTTCATAGTAATGGTGTGAATAATATAGGTCATGATTGTGTAACTAAATGAAAAGTATTTTGAAGACATTGATTAAGCACACAATAAAATACATGAATAATAAAACTACCAAAATAGACTGCATGGGTACAAAAAATAAAACAACCATAATAATTGACAAGTTGTCTTAACTTTAGTCCTTAAAATACAATAAATTTAATATTCACCAAATTGATTTTCTCTTTTTATTTTCCCATTTATTTTAGGATGATAGATTATACTAAATTTAAATTTTGTTCCCAAGATTGTGCCAAGATTCTTCCAAAATATAGAGGTCATACAAAGGTATCTATCATAAATTATTTTCTTTAGAAATCTATACAACATATAAATTTCCTATATAAACCTCTTTACCAAAACCAGTGCACCATCTATCAAATTACCTAGTATAAAATTTGCCACCTTGGTTAGTTTTTCAAGTACCATCAATACCATATCATGCTTATCTATTGACTTGGGTAGTATTTGGATAAAGTCCATATTAATGACTTACCATTTACATTCTGGTATGTCATGATGATATAACAACCCCACATGATGGACATGTTATACTTTCACCAATTAGCATTCTAAGAATATTAATGCAAAAGTAGTTACATCCTTCTTAATTCATTTTCATAAATACAATAGCTCCAACTATAACATTATCTTGGTCACCCTTATATAAATACAATAAGGATAATTATGTAGCATCTTAAGCATTATGACTCTCATGTTACCTCTATCTACCAAATACATTCTCCCACTAAACCTTAGGAGTCTATATTTCTCAAAATCAAATCCTTCATATATATGATTATGAGGATTTTATGCTAGGTCTCTCTTAACCTACTCATAGAACTTATCTCCTAGAGAAAATTTTAGAACCTAGTATTGAAAGGTACTTATAATAGTATGCATATATGTTATGTCCCTTATATGGTTAAGAACATCTAAAATTATACTATTTTACTTTTTATATAGCTGATGTTAGATTCATAGTATGAGAAAAAATCAAGCTACCTCCAATTTCGAACATTCAATTTCTACTACATGAATATATACTTGATTCCTAAATTTTTATTCTTGAGTTCAAAAAAATTCCCCAATAGGTAATTACTCTAAACCTATAAGGAATGTATAATGGCATCCAATTCCAAATCATGTGGAGCATAGTTAGCTTTGTAAGGATTTAGTTTGATTTATCTATATATCATTACTAAGTATTATTACAATATTACTCCACCTATATCATACTTATATGCATTTTATACCACAAAAAAAATTCATTTATATGTGTAACATGTAACACTAGTGAAAATGTAAGCCTCTCTTTCATGATCTAAAAGGCTTCTTCATACTTATCACTCCACAAAAATTGATGAACTTTGCAATGCAAAAATGTTATGGGATTAGATGTAGGTTCCTAGTTTTACACCTCTATCACTCGAACTTGCATACTTGAGAGAAATGAAAATAAAATATGGAAAAACTACTTAATAGGTCATTGTAGTTGGGGAAGGGTTTGACAACAGAACTAGACCGAATGAAGATAATGATTGGGATGCACCTATAAAGGGTATGGTCAGTTCCCTACTAATTTTGGCTCTACCTAAACTAAGGTGAGAGGACATAAGGGGAATCTTTCTTACATGAAGATATTTTATGATTCAATCTTCATGGGGATTATTGGTACAAGGGAATACAAATCTGACTAGAACACAACCAAGCTTGCTCAATCCACCTAGGAAGGGTTGTCACATAGAATGAGAAAATTTTCTAGGTCATACACAAGATACTAAAGATAGATATGACTATGATTGAAAATTCCAAAGTAAATAATCTTCAACAATAGAGGGTTGAGTAAGAGGTTGCAATGTTGATCTTTAACACACAAAATGTAAACACATGCTAAGTATACAATATTTGTATATTCACATGCAAATAATAGTTTGGATATGCAAAGGGTGTGTTATATGCAGGTAAAATAGAGTAGGGTAAAATTATTAGTTAATATAAATTAAATGGGAGGGTTAAAAAATGACCACAAATAAATTCAAATAAACTGCTATATTACCTTTTACTAGATAATATACCATAGATTTGAAACAAAGGAAACTAAAATCATGCACAAATGATATCCTCTAAGAACCTCTTCTAATTGAATCTGTAATCCCAAAACTACCCTTAAAAGGATATCAACACCCTATTCCCAAATCTAAAATCTAAAATGACTTTAGAATCTATATATACACTCTAAATGACCACCATAAAGATGAATACATCAGATCACCAACCAATTAAGCATGTAAAACATGGCATTATAATTCAACAAAAAAAAGAGAATGGAAACCATGGGAATATTTCATTTATCAATTTAATTGGAAATTAATACAATGTTTATCAAACAATATAATAGATTAACATTGTGAAATAAAATCCTATCAAAAGGGAGACATGTATAATGCTCTCAAAGCTTGCCAATGATTTTACATCAAGAATAAATTTGGCACTAGAAATATTACACAGTGAGAACTCTTTGAGGCTATAGCTCTTGACTCCAAAAATTAACTAACCATTGTAAAGGGACACACCCCCTTTTATTATACAAATGATCTAAGCCTAGCATATTCCTAAAGATGCTCTAGTTGGAAGATTCCTTTATGGGCCTAGAGTCTATTAGACTTTGTAAAAAACATGATTCCTCTAATTATGGTTGTGATCTTGTGATTATGGCAAGGTTGATCCTCCACTACGGTAGAATATTTTCAATTATCTACATGGAAAATGATCCTATAAGGGATAAAAAAATGTTTATCCTCTTGTATAACAAAAAAAAACATCCCCTTCTTATGCACATGATTACACAAAATCTAACTTTGAAAGGGGCATTACACTAATGAGTGAAGTACAATGGTTTACTCATGGGAGATGAGAAAAAATGAAGAAGGGAGAGAAAATAAGAAGGGAGAGAAAAGAAGAGAGAAGTGGTTCCAACTTAAAAAAAACTAAAATCTTTGGATACGCTCTAAATTTGATCTGGCTAACAAAATCTTTTGCCAGTCTCTTCTTATACTTGGTATATTATTCAAGTATGGGGGTAAGATTCCCTTGGTCTAGGTCTACTTGGTATTTTAATTTCACTTGATACTCCTCAATCTAGGTGTAAATCTTATAAATCATGGTTTACTTCTATTTGATGATTTCCTTGAGCAAGACATAAAAAATTTCAAGTGACACTAACTACTTTATTTTCTCGACATTGAAGGACTCTTGTGGTTCATCAATGAGGTTTTTCAAGGCATTGAGTACTACTTATTCCTCCAAAAAATTTACACCATCAAAGCTTACCATTATCTTTACTATGGCATCTATTTCCTTTGTTTTAGTCTTGAGGGATTTCTCTTCTCCTTTCAAATTTAAGATGCCATCTTTGAGCATCATCAGACGATGCTTGATTGCTAGTTGACATTTCTTACACCTTTTGTGATCATTTCAAGAAATGATATTTTCTATAACAAAAGTTTTTGTGCCCATCTTACATACCTCATCTACCTTTTTTTGGACTTCTTCCCACTTATTGATATCTACCTCATAGATAAACGTATGTGCATCACACTCCCTTTTATTGTCAACTATGATGTTCAAGCATTTACATGCTGAGTTGATTATTTATTTGGCCCTATTGCCTAGGTCTTCTCACAACTTTTTTGTTTCTCATTCTCTAGTATTTGAATCATCAATATCGTTGGAGTTAAATGATGTAAATTAGAGATAGAGAGAAACTAGAGAAACATTGGTATTTGTAGTTACTACCTTAGGCTCATTCAGTAAATTTTGCAAGTATTAAATCAAAGCCTAATTTTTTGCCTTCAATTCCTCTATGGTGACTTTGTATTTATCCATTATATTGGAAACCATGCTCACTAAAACCTATGAGCTATGTTTTATCTCATTGCTTAATGGCTCCCCTAGTTTGTAGCTATAGATAGTGTAAATCTCAAGGGGAACATCCTTTTTTAAATCATCTTGTGAAGGAATGTCTATCTTTACATTCCTTTGTCATATGGTGGTGAATGTGATCCTGGAATGAATTTTGGCCTTCTTAGGGGGTTTTTCCTTATGTTCTTGAGTGATCTTCATTACATCTATATCCATAATTTTTCACTTAATGTCCATTTTATCCTTGACCTATTCTTTGACCCATTGAAGGGGTCTATTCTAGAATCCCATTGATATACTAGACATTAATGTAGGCCTCAAGATAGTAAAAGGTGGTGTCATTAGAGTGTTTGATGTAGGGAGTGCTATAGGAGTGGGTTGTGGACTTAGCACAAACTATTCAATCTCTTCATCACTCTTCAAATCCTTGCCACCTTTATTTTTTCCATATTCCCCTTCTAGGTTTGGCTCTATCTACTCTAAAACTTCAAACATTGACCCAAGATGATGAGGTTTATTGAGAAACCTTTCAATGGATCTCCCTTATTCTACTGACTAACTAGAAGGATGTGAAGCCACTTTACCTTATTTATTTGATTGAGCTTCAAGTATGGAAGAGGTTATGGTGATTTCCTTATTACCTTCAGGAAACTCTTCACAAATCTTGGCCACAAGACACTTATTATGGGTTGGATTATGGACCTTGATGTGAAAAAGGAAACCTTGTGGTACTTCAATTGAAGCAACACTTCCATAAGTACCCTCCTCAACATCTTTATTTAAGTGATTCAATTCCTTATTTTTTAAATGGGTGAGGGTACCCATTTTGAAGTTTACTCCCCAACCTTCCTTTGCACTCACCTTATCCTCTAGTGCTAAAATTGACACATTTGGAGGGGAAAGGACATCTTTTGAGACCTCTAGAGATACCTATAATCCTTATTTCCCAACTGTCACTCTAGAATCAATGGTGGCTTGAATATATTGCTCTATCTATACTTCTATTCTTTCATCAAATTTATTCCATCCTTTAGCTCCACCTTGATCACCTTGGTCTGATGGTTAGGTGATGAAATTTTCAAAAAATGTATTTGTATTTGATGAGACTACTTATTTCTCCTAAGGGACCTAAGTTGTGTGGTTACCTCAATTCTAACCTATACAATATCATCAAAAGACAAAGGATCATTTGAGGTTAGAATGCCTTCCTCATTACCTTTACTCTCTACTCTTGAGGGACCCTCTTTTACAAATAAACCCATCATTGGGGCCTTTAGTGGGGTCTAAGGACTTTCCTTAGGATTTCTTTACCTATTTTTTACTTGTGGAGGAGTAAACACTCACTGCTTCTTCACTACTTTGGAAATAGGCATACCTTCATTTGAATCTTCATCATCACTCATATCCCTCAAATTTTAGGCATATGAGGACTGACCCATTTCCTTTTTATAAGGAGTTCCTTGTAAGGCAAGTCCTTAAACACAACCTCCTTATTTTTAGGAAATCCAATTGGAGGTTGTAGAGCCCTCTTAATTATATTTTGCTTAGGCTACACTCCTTCCTTTCCCCCTCTCTTTCTTGAATATATCTTTGAGGGAGGGGAAATTACTAGTTTTATTCTAGTGGATTAAATAGAATAGTAACTAGATTGGCCATTAGGATGGTTTTTTATAATGGTTGGCATTGTTGGGGCTCCCTCTATAAAAATGGATATAGGGGTGGCACTAGCCAATGTAACCTCCCTAGTAATAATATTATCCCAATTTTCAACCAGACTTATTATCTTTGAGAAGGATATTCTAACCTTAGAATATGATTCTTTATTGAATCCACATCAATTGGATTAGTGAATTCAACATCACCAAGCTTGTGCTTCCCTTTTCCCTTTGCTTTTGGTGGTGGACCTAAAAGAACACCACTATACTCTAGGAGGAAACCTTTTATCTCTCAAACCTATTTGAACTCTTGGAAGGTAGGGGTATCAAAATAACTAAAGTTAACCTCATGTTCCTTCAACCACCTAAAGGTTCTCCTCATAATAGCTATGACTCTCCATAGAATAAAATAATTTTCATTAATAGTGAGGTTTGGTTGAGAGATGGATTTGGATTCAACATTGGATTCATTTTATACTATAGATAGTGTCATTTTATCATCCACCATGTCCTTGAGGATAGGAGCAATGTTTTAGGTAATAACCTCTTGCACTGTCATTCTCTTATAATCTAGTTTTCTCATAGCCTCTTCGGTAGTGCAATCTAACTAGATGTATTCATAATGTGATTGATGGAGAATCACATTAGTTTTTATGTTTATTAGCCATATGATATTATATTTTAGCTAGGTTGGCATATTTTTAATCACATATTGACCCATTTATTTCTCTAATCCCTTGGCCTTAGCAATTAAAGGGCATGAATAATATCCAATTTAAACTAGAAATTTGAAGGGATTGTTCACCTTATTTTCATCTATCATCTCATGTGTGGGCATCATCTACCAGATCAACTTCATCATTACCAACTTATCATCCAGGTATCTTGGAAATTTGTGTAGAGACCCGAAGTAACCACTTGTTCTGATGTAGGTAAATGTCCTGAATTAAATATAAGAGGTGACATACTTGTAAATTGTTTCTCTATACATTTTGGAGATTCTATTGAGGCTCCTTAGAGGAAATAAGACACTAATCATGGTATCAAATAAATAATTGTAGACCTTACTTTTTGATACCATCTAGAGTGATTTCTAGATAAATCTCATAAATTTTCATACCATTGAGATTGTCGGTGAATCCCTTGAATGTTTTATTGTGCACCAAGTGATGCATAAGGTATGAAGACATATAAATAGTACCTATGAATGCCTCTTTTGAATGGATTTAAACCTAAAGTTTCATCATCTACTTATGTAGGTTATAACTTAGAATGGTGGTCTAATCTAATTTCTTTTGTTTCTCCAACATGTAGATTAAGATTAAGAACATCTAGAGCTCAAATTTATCTATAGTGGGTGTCCCATAAAATCTAGTGTCTATGGTGATGACCTACTAGGGAAATTCATTGAATTCTTCCATTTTTTAAGTTTTAGACATTCTAGAGACCTCTTACCTTTTCTTAGCTAGCCAACAAGAGTTGATGATATCTCATATTGTTTTGTCATTCTTCTCTACATACTCCTGGCATTTCTCTAGAGATAGTATAATAATTTCAAGTTGGGGAAGTATCTTGAGCATGCTATTGAGGGCCATAGGATTGAAAGAGAAAAAAATCGATTGGATACTATCGATGATGGTCCTAGTGTCTAGTTTATACACTTAAGCACATGCAATAAATAATTCTAGGTATGGGGCAGCCAAGGGGAATGTTGTTATAGGGGCGATGTAACTCATGCCAAGGTTGGAAACTATTGGAATAGGTTTTGTCCACTATAATACATTCAATAGGGATGTAAAACTTAACCCCTAAACATTTCTATCTTTGATCCCATCTAAAATACAGACAATGTTACTCATTAAAGATGTTGAAGGTGCCACCATTTTTCCTGAACTCTTTAGTGTAATAATTTAAATTTTAACAAATCCTTTAGTCAAAATACCCTTGAAATACCTTTAAAAACTTGTTAAAAAACACAACATAAGGAGATAAAATGAAATTTACTTCTAATATAGAGGGTTGTACACAATTGAAGCTAAAAATCCATGAAGAATTTATTGTAATCTCTCTTTCATGTTATATGTAGCTAGGGCACACAAATAGATTAAAGGCACAAGTAAAAGCTTTGAATGTAAAAGGTAAATACAAATGAAGGAAAATGCCTCAGTTATAATCTTTTGTATTTTTAAATTTGGGTTTTCATTAATGATTCAAAGAATAACAACTATTTTCCATCTACCCTTTTTAATCACTAGAGCTTCTCTCAATAATAGGAAGGAGAAGGTACAAGTATTTATTTCATGCCAAGAAACTCTATTTAATGAAACATGTGGATGCATATAAGTATAAATTACATTATGGTACGTATTAAGGCTTTCAATGAATTTTTTACTTTTACACTCATTATTTCCTTTGGTATAGTGTTATAATATGCATTAATCTCCTCATGGGATGTAATAATGCCATGTGTCATCATTTAACTTTACAAATCTAGGCATTCAGGACTGTGAGGACCTTTTGAACCTTTTCCACCAAGAATTAAGTGAGGTAATGTTTAAAAAAGGCTTAAAATCTAAACAATTTAAAGGAGCTACCATGTGGCATGGTTTTATTTCAAAAAGCTAGTCATTTGGGCCCTGGAGACTTTCTACACCTTGCCCACCAAAAGGTAAATGACATAATCTTCAAAAAAGGTGCAAAACTCACAAGGCTCCAAGAACCCACCATGTGTCCAACTTATATGTAAGCTCATACTCTTGACCAAACCTTCACACCATTCTTATTAACAAGGTGAAAGCTGAAAGATCCTTTTGATACTTGAAAATAGTCTTAATAGCCCTTTGAGACAGCCACATGTATTTCATTTGGCTCATTAGGAAATTACTCACCTTAGTCACCAAAAACCGTTGAAGGTGAAACATGAAAATTTCATCTAGGGCCCTAGAACATTTATTATTTTAGCATTAGGAAAAAATAAATATATGCAAGGAGACTTGGATACATTTCTATCTTCTCACTATGAATCATTTTACCATGAAACCTTTGGTCGAGCCTTGTAATTCCTTTAGAACTATAAAAATTATCCTCCATATTTAGGAAGTGAATTTGAAACTATATGTTGCAAAAAAAAGTCCAAAATAAATAACTCAAAAACACTTAAGACCGAAAAGATAAGGTGTGGAATTCTTTTAGAACTTTTGGAGTGGAAAAAATGTCTAATAAATATAAGTCTTTAGAGATTTTATCCAAGATAAAAATCGTGAAGACCTATTTCCATTGGTAATTATGTTCATGTAAAAGGCATGTAAGGTCAAAGGGAAGGAACATTTTCACCTAGAAAAATCAAGACAAAGGACTTGGAAAATTATAAACATGAACTCGACCTTTTGAAGGAAAATATAGAAATAGGGTTGGGGCTAGTGACTTAAACATTGACACTCAACCCATTTTGGACTTACACATTTTTACTAACAAGGGTCCAATTACTCTAGTATAATATTGGGCACTAATATTAGCTATCATAAAAATTTTGGGTGTAAAATTCTAGTAATACCATGACAAACTGATAAAAATATGCACCTTTTGGACTTTTTTGGTGTTGTCTATTCCTTGATGGATTTTATCTTTGGTGGATCCACATATATCCCTTTAGTTGAAATAATATGCCCCAAATATTACACTTTATTTTAAAAGAAAGAACACTTAGATAATTTTATGTATAACTTATGTTTTTTTAAGTGTTTCAAAATTGGTTGTAAGTGTCGTAAGTTTTATTATTTATCTTTAAAATACATCAAAATAGCATCTAAGAAGAGAAGCACAAACTAATCTAAAGAACAATTGAATAAATTATGCATAATTTTCCTTAATGATTTAGGTGCATTTATTATCCTAAAAGGTAGGGCTATGAATTTATAGTGTCTATATCTCATCCTAAAATTAATATTAGGAATGTCTTCTTATTTTATTCTTAACTGATGATACCCTATCTTAAGGTCATTTTTTGAAAATATCATATCACCTTATATTTGATATAAACTATCATCAATATGGGGTAAAGTATTACTATCCTTAAGGGTTTCCTTATTGAAAATTTATTAATTTATGCATAAATGAAGAGTCCCATACTTAGTTTTTACAAACACAACAAATGATCCCCAAGGTGAAACACTAGATAATATTAGTTCTTTGCATAATATCTATTGGATTTGTGCTTTCAACTCTACCAATTATTTTTTTATAATTTTTTAGGGCACATTAGATTTATGTTTAGATCCTATAATGCTATCAATGGTGAAGTCAAATTCCATTTTTGGAGGTAATCCACATAAATATTTTGGAACACATCTTGAAATTTATAAAAAAATGATATTCCTCTAATGTAGGATATTTTGGGTCTCCTACCTCATACATCTTAACCATGAAAACCTGAAAACCCTTATGTTGAGTCTTATTTAATTGAATGGCTAAGATCTACCTTAACTTAAGATTATTTTTCTTTATTTTTATTTGAGTTTGATTTCCCAAATAAAATCTAAAAAAATACTTATTTTAAAAATAATCAATGCTTTCCTTGTGCTTCTAAGGCAAATTCACTCCTAAGATCACATGATATGATCTTATTGGAACAAAAAATAAGTGTACTATGGTGGTGAATTTTGGTAATTACACTTCTACTTCTACTAAGAACTTATATATTTTGACCCTAGATTAATTCCCATACTACATAATCCATGCAGTTTTAAAATGGCTATCTTTTCTAGGTAGTTTATTTTGCAATATAAGATAAATGTAACATTCAATATCTCAAGTATCTATCAAAATAGAAATAGAATTCCCAAACATAATACATGACACTTATATTAGTGAGATCTAAAACTCATCTTGATGATTATAAATTGTTGTGTGGATTCATTTTTGGAAATTTCCTTTCAAAAATGATGATAAAGAAGGATTCTTGAATTTACTCAATTTCCATTGAAGTCAGTATTTTTTTAATGATCAGCTCCACATATAAAAAAACCTCCTGGTAGTCTTTTTATTTTGTATGGGACTTCCTCTATTTCTAGTTTTAAAAATATTTCATGGTTTCCTTGTCCCTAAAAAAATTTTTAACCTAGGATTATTGTTATTAAATATATTTTTGGAGTCCCCACTATGCTTCCAATTAATCTTTGAAAGAAGGCTTTGAGCCATCAAACTTATTTCAATACTTATATCTTACATCAATAATAGATTGGATATTATTATCCTCCTTAACAAAGTTCTCAAATATTTTTTCCATAGATCTAAGTCCTTGCACATCCACTTCACATCTAATCTTTAGCCTCAAACCCATGATAAACTTTCAAATATAGAAATGTTATATTTATGGTATTGGAGATCATATTTTAGATGTTTTATGAAAAATTACCAATAATTAGTCACTAATAGATCTTCTTACTTCAAATTATAAAAAAACATCAAATTATAATCAAAATTAAATTGTGGTAACCACCTTGCCTTGAACAGAGAAAAAAATAATTCTAAGTTGTGGTAGTGGAGTCAAGACCCATCTCCATCTTCTTGTTTGCCTACTATGTCATTGATTCACCAAGAAGTTGGCATGATTCACATACCACTTTAGTCACCTTATATTAATTTAAAATTTCAAAATATTTACCCATTTCTATGAGCCAACATTCAACTCCATTATTAACACTATTCCATCAAATTCATGTGGATTCACCTTCTTCTTGTCATAAGTAAGTTATGCAACCACTTGTGCTCTTATATCTTGATTTTATTTAGCATGTTATTTATCTTGGTATTGGTTATATCCATGCTCAACCTATTTTTCATCTTGTTTCTCCTCTTTTTCATGCCCATGTACTTTGAGTTCCATGGCTAAAATTTCCTATTATGTTTCATTCAGGACTATGAGGATTTGATCAAGCTTAACAACATATTCTACTACCAGCAGGTCTGGTTTTTCTTCTTGATCTTTATTAGAAGTATTCCCTTCCATTTTTATACTTGATCACATAATTTTATCCTAATGAAAAATAGGAGAATATTTTTTAGTGTTAATCGAATCAATAGGTCTAACCATTTAAACCTACACTTTGATACCACATGTTAAGATCGTAATAGGTTTAACTGCTAAATTCAAGATTTTTTGTTTTTTTGGGTGAAAATTAATTAAGTTTAATTAACTTATTTTTATCCACTAGGTGTAATAGCATAATAATACTATATTTTATACAACATTCATATTTTTTTCTCTACTATTAATATGCTTGAATCAATTAAATATATAAATTACATTGCATATAGTAAATCCATTGATAATGCATATAAACATTTATTTTTGTATCCCATAAATGCATCTCAATGGCGTATAAACTATAATAATATGTATCAGTACATTATTTATAATTAAAGTTACATAAAAATAATAAAATAATGGTAGATTATGCCAAATCATCTAAAATCATTACATACAACAATTTATAAAGTAAAACATAATAAATAAGGAATGCATAAGTTTACTAATAACCATTATTTTGTAATACAATTAAATACATTAATGTTAAAATTAGACATTATAATATATATTCAATGGAAAAACTCACATAATCAATGTGGTATCCATTATGAAGCATCATAATTATTTTATATTCAACTGTAGAGATGGAGAACATCATCTAGGTTCTTTACCTCCAACCATAGACCAATGGTCTCCCACACACCTCCCCATTGGGAGTGCCCCTTCCCTTAATTAAGGGGAAAATAATTGTGATGAAATAATCCAAAATTATTTGAAAACATATGTGAAAATGTAACCACTATTACATGTAACTAGTCATATAGACTCCAGGCACACCTCTATCTTTTATGACCTTAAAAAAACATGTAAACTAGAAATTACAATGGACAAACAATTTATACAACTATAACTTTAGTTTTCTCAAATTATTTTTACAGTATAATCATATTTGAATAATCTAGGTTTTAATCCACATTAACACTACTCTTTTATATAAAATTCAACTATTGACACCTTTCTTGTTAATTGTAGATAAGTAACTATAGATAGGCTTCTTGCCTATTACTTATCACTTCTTAAAAAGAAAAAATATTTTATTTTATTCTTAACCATAATCATCATTTTAAAAAATGAGATCACATAAATAGTCCACATACAAAACATCATCTTATTTTAATATTTTGTAATCATTCCACATAATTAAATTACTGTACAAAATCATAAACTCTAAGTATAATATCAATCACCAAGATTCAATTTTATTTTCTTAACATTTCAATATAGGTATACTTCATTATAATAAGACCTATTGTATGCTTAATTTTAACCCTAGGAGAGGGTTATTTAGGATCTCTCCAACTAAGCTACAAAATGGGAACAGCCCCTAACTATGGGTATCCTATAATGTGGTTGAACCTCTAGAGAAGGTCAACTTTCTCTTGATGGATCACCTAAACTAATTCTACTAGTAGGAAAAGGTTAGAAAGGGAGAAATAGGGATCCTAATAAACCTAACAAGGTGATGCACCAAATTTAAATGAAACTTACATATACTTGAACCCATACTAAATCAACATAAGATAATATTGGCTCACACAATCTCACAATCTAGAAAATTGCATAAGTATTTCATAAACTAGGTTAGGGAAGCAATGAATGGAAACAAAGAAGAGTTATAAGACTCACACCAATCTTACATTAATGGTAGAAATAAAATAATTCCATACCTTTAGAATCTTGAAAAAAAATTAAAAGAGGTAAGCAAGAAGGATAATGGATATGGAAGAATCTCCTTCACAAGTCCATCATGCACAAGCTTACTAGACACTAATCCAAAACAAGAGATAGATAGAGTCTTTTTATTGCATTAAGAGGTAGTTATTAAAAATTTTGATAGGTTCTAGCCTTATAAAATAAGAGTCTCTTTCTCTTAAAAATGAGAGACCTTGAGAGAGTTATAATGTCGAAGAAAATAAGAGATATAGGAGAAAAGGGGAGAGAAATAAAGAACACATCATATGAGATTATTAAATGAGCTTCCACCATATTTTAATGAATGCTCCACCACCTTTTTATCACATCAGGGTTAATACATCATAGAAAAAGTAACCTTCATTTATCCCAATAACCTCTGAATCTTTTCATTGGTTGAGTAACACACTAGAGGATAATAGTTTGCTGAAGATGATGAGTCATGATTATGCTATGAAAAAAACCCTTAGAGACCCTAAAAATATATTAAATACTCTAGTTACTTTCTCCAACTAGTAGATCTCCATCTTAGGATTCTATGCCATCTTCCACTTAACCTATTCATGAGGATAAAATTGTCATATCTTGAACCTAATAGATCCGTAAATACATCTATTTTTTCATTTGTAGGTACCTATTTATCGAAGATAATATTATGTCAAAGGATAAGACACTTCCCCATTAATCACACATCTTCCTAATTCAATATCTAATCATACATTACTATAAATCAAAAACCAAGTCATTTATTAGTTTTCATATAGTTATAATATCAATAAAAACCTATAGGATGCATAATTTCATTCCTAAACTATATTAGATTGAAACAAACATATTCTACCTCTGAACCTTGTTCATTCTGAAAGAGCAATGAACACAACATTTAATAATCCTAAAACATCTAGAGACTGAGTTGAGAGGTTTCAAATCATTGAATAAAGGTCTTTTATAAGATTTAATGGTGATGAAGCTTCATCATTTAATAACCTTGATTGTATGATTGTGTCTCATGCTCAATAGTGCTTGATTGAACTCCAATGATGACATATACTTTTTTGAAATATTTGTTATAGTTTGACTTGAGTCAAAAAATTTCTCCATTTGAAGTCTCATGGATTCAAATTTTAATATCAATAATTGATCTTGATCTAGGATTCCTAAATTATGTCATTTATTAGCTCTAGATTCATTCCATGGGCCTTGCAGCCAGTCTCATCCACTTCCTACATTTTTACCATGTGGCATTCTCATGTTCATCCTTAGGAACATTGACTCTTTGACCATAATTGTATCATTAATCTACTTTTACATGGTTTGAATGTGTACCATTGATTTACTTGTTACTTATCATAGTCATGACACTTGGTACCTCCTTATTAATTCTTAGGAGTTGATGACTTGTTAACCTATCACTCACCATCGATTGATTTTTTATGATTAAATGCACTCCATCGATCTACCTAAACCCACTAACTTCATCCTTACCTACACATCATTATATGTCATTAGAGCTTCCATGATCTTTACACTTATGATCTCCATGTTCATCCTTAGGAATATTTGAATTTAAATAGCTACTTCATGTGGATTAAACTTGACGTCCCTACACACATTTCACTCTATAAGTTTAACTTTATAGGATTGTATCTTGAGGTAAAGAACTCATCAAGACACCAAATTTATAGGGAGTGATCTTAGCACTAAATTCATCATTTCCATGTGATCTTTTTGTCTTGAAAAGAATCCTAAGCATACTTATAAATTATATAACTAGACTGACATGTTCATTTCTATATGATGTGTTGAGATAGTTTGGTTCTTCTATACTTGTGATTGAACTATTATTTGTATTTTCAAGGCTCGAATGAACCTCTGAGACTTTGTACAACCTATTTTATGGCCCATGAATGCTTGGACACCATGAGAACCTACTAGAATCCTCTCCCTTAAAATTATAAACCTAATACCAAGTTGTTTGATCATTTAATCCATCATGATCTATGTTCATATTTTTAATCTACATTAGGACCTCCATAACATTGATCCATTCAGGTAAAGTTTTCTATGTTGGCCAAAATTAACCAACATTTCTAGCAACATCCTAGGATTACACTCCTACTATGCAACATACAAGTAGCCTTAGAATGTCTATTAGGTATGGAGTCTCAAATATTTTCTCTTAATTAGTATGAAGATGATACAAGGTTTACCTTACTTGAAAAACTCCTCTTGAAGAAACAAGGACCAAAAACAAACAAAATAAAAATTGTGCCCAAGGCACTTATTAAACGGGAAACACAAACTAAAAATAAATGTGCATAAGGAACTTAGAGGAAAACATGAAACTCTACTCGAATATATTACAATGGTTGCAAACTCTTCTAATAAAATGAATTTAAATGAATTCCATTAATTAGGATGGGTAATACCTCTCCATCTAGCTGGGCAAGCTAAAAATCATTATGTTGTTTGCATCCATGGATCAAATAAAGACCACTCTATAAGCTATCAAACTTGGTATGGTTTCTTGGTTTGGCCTTATTTTAATACCCCCTGAGGACTAAGTCCATTTATTTAAAGTCCCTTGTTGTATCTCTCTTGTCAAAGGATTTTTCGACATGAGCTTGATGTGACTCTAGTGTCTTCATTGCAAGGTCCCTAGTTTCTTTAAGCTCCATGATCTCTATCATCCTTACACGCATTGGCTCACTCTCCATCAACTCAAGATAATGGGATAACTCTAAGGTATGTAGTTCAATATAAATGTTCAATTTGGTTTCCATCCCATATACTAAGATATATGGTGAATTCCTAATGATAAATTTAGGAGTCACTCTATCATCCTATAAGGTTGTCCTAGCTTTGTATGACATCTTCTTTGATTCTCCTTCATTGTTCTCTTGACAATAATTATAAAGTTTTCTATTTGTGGAATCTATAAGTCCATTTCCTTAGGGGTATTAATTGGAGGATGTACTAAGGTATATGCCCAACTCATGTACCCATTCAATTATTCTCATACCAATAAATGCTAAACCATTGTCTAAAATTATAGTAGCTGTTATACCAAACCTAGTCACTATTTTATCATAGAAGTCCAATACTCTTATTTAATTAGCTTATTTCAAGGCTATTATTCCCACCCACCTAGTGAAGTATTCAGTAGTAGTAAGCACCCATCTATGTCTTTCACTATAAGGTTGATTTATAATTCTTATGAATTCCAAACCCCACTACTTGAAGGGTTGCTCTACCTGGATTGGGTTGAGAGGAAGGGATGGCAATCTTTGGTTACCTACAAATAGAGCACATTTTTTACATTTATTTTCCCATGTATAGGCATCTTTAAAAATTTTATACTAGTAATAACCATCTCTCATCACATTTGTAGCTATAGTTCTTGAAGTAAAATGGCCTCCTATAGGCCCATCCTAAAATTGCTCTAAGAGCTCTATCACTTGATTATCATCTATGCACATGGGAAGCACTCCATTAAGGTCCCTTATAAATATAAACACTCAAATAATGCATAAGGTATGGAATAATTTCTAAAATTCCTTATTTTAACTCTTTCTAAACCTTTAGGAAACTCACCTATTTTCAAGAAAATTTTCATGTCCTGGAGAGAACTAGTATGAGGTGGAGGTGCATCTCTCTATGAGTTTTCTTGTGTCATTAAAACAATTTATTTTTCATATAAGCCTTTTTGCTATTACTATCTTAGTGACCTTAATCTCCACATCATACTCCATAACTTTAATAATCCATTGAACCCTCTTCTCATTCAAGTCTTTGTTGAGAAGGAAATACCTCACTCCAAGATGAGAAACTATTATATAAATTTTGATGTTGGAGAGCATTGATCTAAATTTTTTGAGTATTCTCAAATATAAAATAATTTTATTTCATATAAAAGTGTATCTTACCTCATATCCCTCAAGCCCTTGACTAAAAAATCAATTAGTTACGCAAGTCCCTTACCATTCTTTTTCATCAACATAGCTAATATCTTGTCAACATTGGAAAAGGTATACATTATGATATCCTTTGAGAAGTTAAGATTCATAAGTGAGGGTGATTCATTGATGGCCTACTTTATGGCCTCAAATGTTTCTTTACCTTCATTTGACCAAGTGAACACTTGGTTCTTATTTATCATGGCAATGATAGGTTTGACCAAATTTGCAAAACCTTGTATAAACCTTCTCACAATTTTATTTCTCCAAGGAAGCTCTGTATTCTTTTTGTATTCTTAGGTAAAGATAGTTCTAAGATAACACTTATTATATTATGATTAATGGATAACCACTACTTTAAGACAATGTGTCCTAAAAGTTTTCCTTCATGAATATAAAATAAATATTTCTTTGGATTTAAAGAGATCCCATAGTCTCTACATATTTCAAAGATCAACCTTAGGTGATCTATGTGTTCACTATCTTTCTTGTAGAAAACTATGATGTATCCAAGTAGACCAGCACCATATGATTCATCAATCCTTGTAAATCCATGTCTAGTGCTCTTTAGAAAGTAGCTCCAGAATTTGACAATCCAATAGTCATATTTTGGTAAGCATATGTGCCCAACTTTATGGTGAAGGATGGTATTATATTGATCTTCTTATCTTACCAGCACTTGGTTGTATCCTAAATGCCCATCCAAGAGAGATAATTATTCTGAACCAACAACTATCTAAAGGAGTTACTCCATGGATGGTAAGGTTTAATGATCCTTTAAAGGAAACCCTATTTATGTCCCTAAAGTCAACACATAGTCTGATCTCCCTATTATTTTTCTTTATAGTCACTAATTTGGCTCCCCATGAAGAGTGCTTTATGGGAAAGATGATCTTGGATTCAATCAATTTGGTTAATTATTTACTAATGATCTCTTAAATTTTGGGATTAATAGGCCTTTGCTTCTATCTCATAGGCTTGGCATTAGCCTCTAGTTATATAGTGTGTTTGGCTAGCTTGGGATCAAAGCCTCTTAGCTCACTATATTCCCAAGCAAAAATTTCTACATATTCTCTACAAATCTCAATGAAATTGTGCTTTTTAGCCTTAGTGCTTACCTTTCCAAGCTTGAGGAGATTTTCATTAAGGATAAGAAAAATTTCATAGTTCTCTTCATTGGTTGACATCATTACCTTATATTTTCTCATATGATCTCCCTCATGGAAAAGACCTTCAAGGATGACTAACCATTTAAGAATATTTTTAGATTTCATCAATTTGATCCTCATATTGATGTTGAAATCTATCTTGGTTCATTAAGAATTTTTTTTCTTCTTGTTATAAGAAATAAACAATCTCTTATAATTGTCAAAGACTTGCCATTGAGCTTCATTATCTAACACTAATGGTCTCACAACTACTTTAACATGTGACTACACTTTTGACTATCTAAATTCATTTGGGAGGTCAAATTGAGCTCCCACAACTACTAAGCTATCATCATGCTAATTTTGGTTCCTTCACACTACTTCGATGTTGAAGGACTCAATGTATTCAATTAGGTCCCACACCCTATTCTTGTAGGATTTAATCAAGGGGTTCCTTGTGATGTTTTGGTCTCTGACCTGGTTCACTACCAAATCACTATCCCCATATGTTTTCAATTGCTTGATTATTCTCTCACTAGACCATTAAAATCCATGGATAAGGCCCTCATATTCATATATATTGAAATAAAACCTAAATTAGAACCTATAAGAAGATAAATACTTATCATTGGAAGGAGACACTACAATTTATCATGTGCTACCCCATGTTTACTCCTTCAGCCATCAAAGAATAGTTTACACAAACTATTGGAGTCTTCTTTTGGCCTAGTGAGGGATGGCATGATTCAATATACTCATGCAAGTAGTAGACACCCATGTCCCTTTCCTTAATATATTTTAGGAAGTCAATCAACTGATTTTCACTCCATAATTCATTCAAGAAAATCTTAGGTATCTCCTCAAGATGAATGCTTAGTTTTTGACTGATCATGAATTCATCCTCATCAAGAATGGTAAAGTTGATGTCTATGCTATCTGGCCCATAAGGTTTAATGTGGAAATTTTCAATGAGTTCATCCTTGATGGATACCTTGGTCCCAAATGTTGTTCTAAAAGCCATGTATGACCAATATACTACTAGATAAACACCAATCTATGTTGTGAATTCTCTAGATAAGCATATTGTAAAATGAGGAGGCACATCTAGAATCAATACATCTTGAGCCACTGAGACACTAGAACAAGCATGTAAGATCAATTTGATATCTCTAAATATTCAAGAGGGTTTGGTGTAAGATCCATCAAATTATAAAACTCCCTTATATTGGGGCTCATACTTTAAACCAAGCTAATTTTCTATGAATTTAGGCATTATTGAGGTACTTGCCCAACTATCTACCAAGCAATTATACACTAGAGAGTCACCAAAAATCATAAAAATTTAGAAGGGAGGAATATTTATCAATTTATTTGATTTCCCTTCACTAGGTCCTTTGGTTGCATTGGTGAAAACTATATTCTCTTTGTTTGGTGGCTTATTAGACACCTTGTATTTGTTAATCCCTATTGAAGGATATCCATCTACCTAGGCATGGAAATCATGTCTCACATTGGCACACTCCCATTATACTTTCTCATTTGTTACACAATGCTGATGGGTGCACCACCAACCTTTGGTTATGCTCTGGGAGCCACAACTGTACTCTAAATTTTTGAGTTGTAGGGAACAAAGGCATTCCATTGGTTCTAATTCTTTGAAATTATTATATCTTTTGGAGTCGAAATAGGTTCATTTGGATTTCATAGTAAATTAGTAATGGTAGGAGACTCTTTGACTAATTCTTGGCCACCATCCATGTTCCTTCATTTGAACCTTATATTAGCTACCACTAGAATGTATGCTTGACTAGAACTAGCCTATTGATTTGATGCATAACAATTTTCTTGCTCATAATTAACCATAATAAAATCCAACTAATTTGGTCCCCCATTATATTCTTTAAATTTATTAGGATCTTCTAGTTTTGTCATCATAGACACCTCTATACCTTGAGCCATAAGAGCTTGATTGTACCCATAGTTAGTAGCCTATTACCATTGATCATTGAAATCTTGATTTGCATTGGTGAAAACTATATTCTCTTTGTTTGGTGGCTTATTAGACACCTTGTATTTGTTAATCCCTATTGAAGGATATCCATCTACCTAGGCATGGAAATCATGTCTCACATTGGCACACTCACATTAGACTTTTTTATTTGTTACACAATGTTGATGGGTGCACCACCAACCTTTGGTTATGCTCTGAGAGCCACAACTGTACTCTAAATTTTTGATTTTTAGGGAACAAAGGCATTCCATTAGTTCTAATTCTTTGAAACTATTATATCTTTTGGAGTAGAAATAGGTTCCTTTGGATTTCATATTAAAATAGTAATGGTAGGAGGATCTTTGACTAATTCTTGGCCACCATCCATGTTCCTTCTTTTGAACCTTATATTAGTTGCCACTAAAATGTATGCTTGACTAGAACTAGCATGTTGAATTGATGCATAACAATTTTCTTGATCATAATTAACCATAATAACATCTAACTAATTTGGTCCCCATTATATTATTTAAATTTATTAGGATCTTCTAATTTTGTCATCATAGACACCTCTATACCTTGAGCCATAAGAGCTTGATTGTACCCATAGTTAGCAGCCTATTACCATTGATCATTGAAATCTTGATTGAAGTTAGTGTTTAGGATAATGGATTAACTAAAATACTTATCTTAAGGCATAATCCCCTTAGCTTCTTGATTAATGTTATTATGAGTATGGATTAAAGTAGTATAGGTACTTTTAGCATTTTGATTATAATTATTTTTCCTAACATAGTTAGGTTATCCTTACCCCTATCCTTGTTGTTGGCCTTGACAATGGAAATTTCCTTTATAGGGTGGCCTATTTGCTTGATAAGATTATTGATGAGGCTGATGTAAGGATTGAGAAGTCATATTTAAATGGGCTTGATGCCTCTTGACATTTACAAATTCATTTCCCAAGGATTGAAACATACTCTTAAGCTCTTCAAAATTCTTAGGTTCTTAAAAGTCACTAGGTTAACTAGTGGAAGATTTTTCTTGCTTGGGTGTAGGTATGGAATAAAATGTTAGCATAGGAAGAATGGAAGCAAGGGGAGGAATAAAAATGAGAGATGGTTATATTTCAAGGAACAAAGGCATAATGGTTTAGGTGTAAGCTTGCCAATCTGTACTAGATAATTTTATGTTCTGATTGTCACCTCGTATGTATTTGGTAGTGTGTTCCCTCCCATAGACTGAATTATCACTGAAATATCATTATTTAGGGATTTTAAATAGTATATAAAGGAAAATTTAGGAGTAATCCTAACAGAGACTAGGATCACGTCCCATGTCTTTTGAAACCTTGTGTTAAATTCTTGAATAACTTCATGAGGATCCCTCTTGATTGTGGTTAAATACTATACAAGTGACTAATGGTCACTTTTATCTTCAAATCTCTTAGAAAATGCATCTTCTAACTCATCCAATCATGTGATTTACTTATCAGCAAGGATTCTATACTATTCTAATTCTTTACCCTCGAAAGAGGTGGTTAATAATCTAATGGCCACATTTTCCTCATTGACATTATGAATATATAAAAAATTAGCTACATCCATAAGGTGTTCTGAAGGGGTTGTAGGTTAGTCTCTAATAAAATAAGGGACACTTTTAAGAGATGCTACTAGAATAGGGTCATACTACTATATGTCTAAAGGACTTTGGCTATTAAAAGCCATAAAGCAAAAAGCTCTAGGGATTGCTTTGGCTATAAAAGGGGATAGAAATAATATTATTATAGAGGTAGGTTTTGAAGTTGATCTAGGAAAAATGTTACCTTTATATGGATATGTATTATCAAATCTTAACCTTTTGACTAAATTCAAAGGCAATTCAACAAATTTAAAAGGAATACCTCTAGACGTTGATCTTGTAGTCATTTTTGGCATGAGAGAATATGTGTTGCTCTACTTACTAGATTGATTTGTCTATTCTTTTAGAGTTACCTAACACTGATAATTAGGCACTTGGGATGTTTTTACAAGATATTGAATACTTAGAGTCACCATTGATGTTTGTACACATGCCTCTAAAGGTCAACTAAATGAAGAGAACATCAAAACTCTTCCCTTAGTACACAATAAAAAGTGTCCCATTAGGCATGATAGAAAATATTATAGGATTAATTTTTACCCTTGAAGAGGGTTATTAAAGCTCTATAAAACTAAGCTACACAATATGAATAATCCATGGCTATGGGTATCCTATAATGGGGTCAAACCTTTGGAAAAGGCTAGCTTCTTCTTGATGGATCACCTAAACTAATCATACTACTAGGAAAAGGGTTAGAAAGGGGGAAATATAGATCCAAATAAATATAAAAATTTCATGAAACAAATTTAAATTATAACTACATATGATTTAACATGCACTAGATCAACATAAGATAATGATAGCTTACACAATCTCATAATCTAGTTGATTGCATAAGTATTTCATAAACTAGGTTCAAGAAGTAATGAATGGAAACAAAGAGGAGTTATAAGAATTAAATTTAAATTACATTAATGGAATAAATAAATTTATTATATACCTAAAATATCTTTAAAATACCTTAAAACAGGTAAACAAGAAGGACAATAGATATGGAAGAATCTCCTTCATAAGGCCATCATGCACAAACTTACTAAACACCCATCGAAAGTAAGAGATAGATAAAAAGAGTATTTTTATTTCATAAAGATGAAGTTATTAAAAATAATAATAAGGTATATCCTTATCAAATAAGAGTATCTTAATCTTGAAGAATGAGAGTCCTTCAGAGAGTCAAAAATATGAGAGTTACAATGTGGAAGAAAATAGGAGATATAGGAAAAAGGGAGAGAGAAGGAGAGATTCATCATCTAAGATCATTAAATGAGATGGAACCACCTTTAAATGAATGATCCACCACCTTTTTATCACATTAGGGTTAATACATCATAGAAAAAATATCCTTCATTTAACCCAATAGCCTCTAAATCTTCTCATTGGTTGAGCAACACACTAGAGGACAAATAGTTTGCTGAAGATGACAAGTCATGATTTTGCTATAAAAAAACCATTAGAGACCCTAAAAATATATTAAATTATCTAGATACTTTATCCAAAAACTAAATATCCAACTTGGGACTCTACACCATCTTCCACTTAACTTATTCATGAGGAAAAAATCCTTATATCTTGAACTTGATAGAGCCATGACTACATCTATTTTTTTACTATATGCACCTATTTTTTGAAGATGAGACCATGTCAAAGAATGAGACACTTATCCATTTATCACACATCTACTCCTACTTCAATATCTAAGCATATATTACTATATATTAAAAACCAATTAATTTATTGGTTTTATATAGTTATCATATCAATGAAAAGCTATGGGTTACATAGCTTTATTCCTGAACTATATTAGGTTTAAATAAACCTATTTTACATTTGAACCTTTTGGGAGTTGATAACCCATTTCAAATGAGGATATTACTTATAAAAAATCAATGAAAACACCATGGAATAATCCTACAACTCTTAGAGAATGGGTCGATTAGTTCTAAATCATAAACCAAATATCCTGTCTAAGCTTTAATGGTGATGGAGATACATCATTTAACAACCCTGAGTGTATGTTTTTATCTCATTATTAATGGTTCTTGACTAAAATCCAATGGTGATATATACCTTTTGAAATATTTTTTCTAGTTCAACTTGATTCACATTAGTTCTCCATTTGAAGTCTTTTATCTTCAGCTTTTAATATCAACTATTGATCTTGATATGGCTTTCATAAATTATTCCATTTATCAGTTTTGCATTTTTTCTATGGGCCTTGTAGTTAGTCCCATCCAATTCCTATGTTTGTGTCATGTGGTGGCCTCATGTTCATCCTTAGGAACATTGACTCTTTGACCTTATGCACATCGTCGATCTCTTTTTGTATGGTTCAGATGTATAGCATTGATTTACTTGGTATTTACCATAGTCATGACACTTGAAAATCCTTATTCATCAATGGTAACTACAATTAAAACAATTAATCTAATAAATTCAATTGAGCAACTCTTTAGATAGATTATCACTAATCTATTAATCTACTTTCGTACAATTAAACACACTCCATCAATCTATTTAGAACTAATAAACTCATCCTCACTCACATGTCATTAGATATAATCTGATATTTCATGATCTCAACACTTTTTATCTTCTTGTTTAACCTCAATAATATTTTAATTCAAATAGCTACTTCACCTGTCTTAAACTTGACATCCCCATGCGTGTTTCACTCTACAAGTTCAACTTTGAAGGCTTGTATCTTGAGGTAAAGAAGTCATTAAGACACCAAATTTGCAAGGGGTGATATTGGAACTAAATGGATCATTTCCATGTGATACTTTTTTCTTGAGAGGATTCTTGAGCATACTTATAAATTATACAAGCAGACTAACTATTCATTTCTATATGACATGTTGAGATGGTATGGTTTTTATAAACTTGTGCTTGAACTATTGTTTGTATTTTTAAGGCTCAAATGAACCTCTAAGACTTTGTGCAACCTATTTAATTACCCATGGATTATTTAACACCATGGGAACCTACTGGAAACCTCTCCCTTACAATTCTAAACCTACTTCCAAGCTATTTGATCATTTACTCCATTAGGAAATATGGTCAACTTCTCACTCTACATCAAGACCTATAGAACACTAATCCATTCAAGTAAAATTTTATATGTAGGGAAAAATTAGCCAACAATACCAACTACACATATTCATCACAACCATCGCTTCATGTTATATATGTAAAAATGTATATCCATTAACATTTATTATTTGTATTATCTATCATTGTTTGGGTTACCCTTAGGTTTATGTTACAACTATTTATGGCCTATTGACCTACATAACTTATTTTAAAACACATTTTTAACTAATTAAAATTCTCCCATAAATAATTCCAACACAATTCATGAACTCCACTAAAAAACATACTTATCTATAATTTTAGGTTATCTTATAAATTCAAGAAATTGAATGGGAATTTTCCTTCTTAATTATTTTTTTCCACTTATAAGCCTATAGGTGGGATTAAAATCACACCTAAAAAGTTTATAAGGGGAGAGTAACCTCCCAAAATGATTCCCATTTATCAATTCAAATTATAATTCAACTAAATATATTAAACCTCAAAAAACATTTAAAATATTTATTAAACCTTGGAAAACATTTAAAGTTACGACCATGTAATCTTCCTATGATAATGCAATAATGTGATTTTCCTATGATAATCCTTTTAAATCACATAAGCTAAAACCATGGATGATGACCATGGAAAAACCTTTAAATGATAAGAGATACAATTAATCATAAATTTACATTTATACCCAACCACCAAATGGGGGATAAACTACAAAATAATATACAAATGCAAATTTTTTTATCAATAAAATGAAACTTCTACATCAAACATAAAACATCATAATAACTTACTACATACAATTATAATAATTTTTAAATTTAACCACCAAATTGGGGTTCAAATCCTTATAAATCATGCACAACCAGGCACTATGAACAATAAAATAAAGCCACCAAATTGGGGAAGAAAGCCATAAAAAATATATTCTATAGTCAGTATTAATGATTTATTTCACATGATAAGGTCATCACAAAGTAGTTAAAACCATTTAACATAATTATCATTTCCAAGAGTGTCTCTAACAATCACCAAATATAACTTGGAGTAAGTATAAATATATACATTGTGACTATTTTATAGCAAAATAAACTATTTATGTTAGGGCCATAATTACATACATAATCTATTTATAATAACTATTATAATTATATAAATATGTATATGTATGTGTGTGTGTGTATATATAATTAGTTCTGGAAAAAAGCTTCACACTTATCTCTAATCATTATAAGGTAAAACCATTATGTAGCTAAAAAGGTCATTTAGTGATTCCTCTACATCATACTTTAGTGTCTACGAATTGATATTTAGCTAGGACAAGTTGTGGGTCTTCAAATTATAATCGATGTGATTTAGCCATTAGGGTTGTACTAAAATTCACCCATTTTACCTAAAACTACATGTATGTTGAAACTTGGCCAAAGATAAGGAATGCTTATTAAAAAATGAAAACCACTATATGGAGATTTTTTTACATACATAGAGATAAATAAAACTTAATTATGTAATAAACATTTATATTAAGAGAATATTTTCACATAGATTTAAAAACTTTTCTATCATTTTAGATCTATGAAAATTAATATTATTTTCCTTTACAATGAGAAATGATTCAAATTTATAGGTAATTTCCTAAAAATGATTTACTAAGATGTTTCCATCAAAATATCATGTATTTAAATCCCTTGATGCCCTCTTTTCAACTCCCTTTATCTTTTTTCTTGTTTGTATCCATTATTCCCATTTATTCCTCCCTTTATCATTTTCCAAAACCCTTATTTATAGGAGTAACTTTTTTTTGAGTTCAACTCTATTATCTACCACTAATCTCCCAATGCAAGACTATCTTGATGCCCTAAAAATGGGCTATAACATAAGTTAAAAGACTTTATCATAAGATTTCACTCTCATTTATTTATTCAAAACATCTTATCCAAAAAAAATTATTTAATGACTTACATGACAATATAAACCCTAATCATAAGTCTCTTATTACTTTATTTCAATTTATGAATTATTTTGACTCACTTGACACCTAAAAAGGTTAATTTGGACATACCATGGTTTCAAAGTGGTTATAATAATCACAATAAATCTAAAATTCCTACCAACAAATTTGGCCACATTATTAAAAATTTAAACCCCCATACATATTATAAGATCAATGCAATATAAGTGTTCATAGATTCATAGTAACGATCTAGGAAGTATAGGCCATGCAATGCCACTAAATGAAAAATATTTTGAGGAGACCCATTAAGCATGAATTCAAATACATGAATAATAAAAAAGAGAAAAAAAACTATAGGGGTATGATAAAATCACATATGCATAATCATTGACAGTTTGTTTTAAATCTATACCTTAAAATATAATAAATCTAATTTTCACTAACTTAAGGTGGGTAAACCTACATTGTGGTATCAATTACCATCTCATTTAACTATTTATGGTTATGGAGTTTAATAACCATGTTTTTAAAGGGTATAAGTATGATAAATTAGGGTATAAATATGAAATAAATACAACCAATTATTTGTAACATAATTTACTTAGTTTGACCTTTCTGAAAATAGAAACAAATAATGTTTATTTTTATAGAAATAAGTTAGTAGTTGCAAAGTGACTGAGATGAGAGATCTAGAGGTTAAAAATTGGGACATGATTTGATCTAAATATTATGAATAGGATCCAAGTGTTAAAACCCTTCTTGAATAATAGCAACCTAATTGGATAGTATCACAAATGACACTATTTTATTTATTCTGGCAATCTATCCTCTGTGAAGAACAATTTTGAGCTTCTAAGGGCATTTTTGTCTAAGACTGCCAAACCTGTTCATGTGTGCATGAGTTTTGATTCCTTATAAAAGACCTATTTTGATTGATTTTATATGTAAACCCTAAACCTCCATGTTGCTATGGAATATAGTTGGCACAAGTAGTAAAGTATTATTTTAATGGGGTAGGCTGGACATCTTCAACACCCCACTATGATGATATTTTCCTACATACCAAATACTTTGAGTAAGGATCAATCCCATTATAGTTATCCCCACATAAGTACTAGTGTAAGTGAAATTGAAGCTAGTATGAATGTTGGTTTGAGTGGTTTGAGTGTGATTGAGATTGGAAATCTAAGTATTCTAAGCTTAAGAATGTTTTATATGTTTATATGTAGAAGTAGGGCAAAATAAGGATTGATAACCTTGATTGTGCACAACTTATTATGCATTTGTTTGTGTAATTTACATCTAATTTCCATCTTCTATATAGAGGGATAAAATTCATGTATACATACTATTATAGTGGTTGTGTGAATCTTAAAATAGGTCTATGTAGACCCTAGGTGGTTTCTCATTTAAAAATATGTTCATTAGAGATAAATGGTGGGAAAAGTATAATAACACCCAAACTAGGACACTAACACCATATAATTATTGTCCTAATAATGGCATTATTTTATAGGTGGTAGAACCTAAGGCACTAGGGGTTAGGCTACTAAAGTAAAGGTTTGGTACTACTTAAGGGATGTTTAAAGACATGTGTGGCCCACACAAAGGCTGAATAAGTGTTTAGACAGGCCTTAAGATAAGTTTAGGGAAAATTTAGGGATGGGTGGTATCGGGTAACACTCTTATCACTCAAGTTTCTTTTTTACATGATTACACCCCCCCCCCCATTTATTCTAAAAACATAGCAAAGATAAATGACTAGGATAAGGGAAAATAAGTGTACCTAGACTTACCTAAGAGGCAAATATCATGAATTTAGATCTAAGTATGTAAAACATGATCCATTATATTTCTTTCAAATGAAACATGCATAGATTAGTCCTTACTTAAGATATATCAAAATTAAAATACAAAATTGAGTAAATAGATAACAAAGAGGAAAGGAATGGATACACCTCACTAGGTAAGTGAACTAATTTATAAACTTGGTAATAACATATGTGTGTGTAGATAGTGATCAATTAATGAATAGATTGCACTAATTTGATTGATTTCTTAATACCTATGTGTGGGTGGCTCAATAACTCAATCTAGTTTTGAATTTATCATTACCCACCCCTATTTGATGTATCATGACATGTGAATGTATTGGATTGGACTGATGGTATGTCTAACTCTCTCATGTAGGTGGTTCAAGAACTCAAGTAGACTATAACTCCATCATTGCCTACCCATATGTAGTATATGCATATAAAACTAAAACTACATGATGTAAATGAAGATATGTAACTATAATTATGACTGTATATATTATCTTTATAGCCACTTGGGAACTCTAGAATGTAAAATGTCTCAGCTACACTTGGGAACTCTAGAATGTAAAACATATATGATCCACTCAGGAATATTAGGTAGTTCTAAGACACTCAAAAATGCCAACCACTACAGATGGAGTAAGGCGTAAATCTAGTGTGTAACTTGGAACATAGTGTCTAGTGTGTATAACGTGGAGTTTGTCATTCCATCTAATCAATTGGCGTAGAAGTGAGCATATAAAAATAATGTGTCATGCACATGACCCCAAATCTGATATCTAAGTATATGGATTCTGGATTGAGTTGTAATAATATGTATTTGAACATCTAAACTGAAATGGGAATGATCATGCCATGCATGATAAACCCAACGTGAGAAAATAGGTATGAATTTGAGATAAGATGAGGGAAAATTGGCAATCTATAACTCAACGTATGTAAACCTAAACTCTACCTATTGTACTTTTGTTGTTAGTCTATAATTTCTTAAAATTAAGGCTATTAGATAGTAGCACCATATCTTGGATAGTAGCATTATTATCATTGATGTCCCAATTTGGGTGATAATGTCTAAGTCTTCAAATTTTATGTAATTAAAACTAATATATGTTTCACTATTTCCCAATGTATTTTCCTATTACTGATTTAAATATCTTATGCCTATATGTTGAAAACCATACTCTGAGTACATTTGGATAGCCTGATATTTATGACAAATCTCTGTCAATGCCCCTCTTTTGAGGGGAGTTGTTGAACCTATGTAATAATTATCCTCAAAATAAAAATCTCTATGAGATGTGTGTTATCTAGGGCATATATGATATCTATGTAGTAAACTAATATAGTGTGCATACATAACATTATAATGTAAGATAATTTATGTATACGTTTATAGTGTACAATGTATGTTAGTTCTAGAAGTCACAAGGCTATCAAAATAGATATAACAATGTATATAAATATAAAATTTGAGTAATAGTTAACTATCTACCTAGGGGGATGTGGCATTATGTCCATCATAGTACCCAAGTAGGAAGGATAAATGCATAAGGTCCCTCATGGCATCTAAAATAGGAGTGTGTACCAAGTAAGAGATAAATGTCATGGCCATGATGCATATAAGAAAGCATACATATAACATACATGAGGCATAAAAAAAAGTCCAAGGGGACATAATACAAGGTACATGGGCACATACCACTAATTTTGAGAAATCAAGACATACAAAGACATGTTTAAATGTCCACATATGAAGACAACAATCAAGTTAGCTTAGATCCACATGGAAGGACACATTCAAATGTCCACATACAAAATTAGTAAGGCATACACAAGGACATGGACACATGTCCAAAGCATAAATATAATGAAAATAAATGGTGTAGACCCTTAAATAATGGTATATTCAAATAACCTTAAATTGAAGAGGCATAGAGACACAATAAAGTCTAAACTAGGAAATATATAAATGAAAATATGCATGAACATGTGGTAGAAAGCTATATAAGAGATAAGATATACACAAGTTGAGTCTAACGTACTAATAGTTAGAAAAAAATCTAGGTAAGGGTAGGATGATCAATATCAAGATATAACAATGTGAAATATATGATGTAGAATTTAGAAAGATGTAACTTGACAATTAAAACTATGTATAGGATGCCCCCAAATGGGTGAATGTATAAAATGATGAGCTAGTGTATCTATATACATATGCCCCTAATCAGTAGATAATAGTAAATCTAGATCTGTGTAGTGGAATTAGTTCTTATAAGTATTTATGAATGCTCAACAAGAATAAGTGAAGCACGTATGTATGATAAACACCAACTATACTAAGATAGCTAGCATCTGTAGTACATACCAAGTATAAGAAGTGTAAACATGGAAATGTATAATATATATAATTTGTATTTTCTAAGTAGATATTTGAATGTTTTTGTGTTTTGTCATTTTATATTATTTTTTTAATCTATTAGATATAAGCTATATACAACTAAAATGAAAATGATACTACATACAAAGAGCAAGTAATAAGGGAACTATGTACAAGAAGGGAGCAACATAATAACCAATGAGTCTCATGGGAGACTCACTATCAATGTGGCCTATGTCAAATAAAGGAAAAATAATCATGTGTTATGTGTGAAAATGTAACTTTCATCCAAAAAGATGTTGTATTGAGTTATTTATTGTTGATACTACCTATGAAGTGTTACTAGGAATTTGTGAAGCTGACTGGGGTATCCTGTGAACTATAAGGGTCTTAAGGACCCATCTAGTAGAATATGTTATAGTTATCATGGGTTACCTATGCTAATAACCTTGGGAAATCAATAACACTAATCTTAGAATGAATGGGGTAGAGGGATGCCCTCTAAAATATAAAACATATATCTAACATAGGGGTCTCTATAGTAAGTATCTCCATGGGAAGTATGTGTATGTAGTAACACTATAGGAGTAGACCTCACTTTCACTAGTGTCTCAACTAAAATATATGGTGTATTAATGGGAATTATGCTTGAAATTATAATTGGTAACTATGGTGTGATGACTTATGGGATAGGTAAAGGATACTTATATGAAATACCCTTAACTATGACCACCTAATTAGCATGTATGTACTTAAGGAATCTATATGTAATGAATGGAATGTCTTGTAGTTATTATATCCATGGCCTACCTAATAACATGTTAAATGTTCTTAGACTAGGTACTAATAATAATCTAGTGGCCACATCTGCTAGTCCAACCTATAGTGGAAGTAAAATATCCCCAATGGAGCTTTGAACATGGCCACTAAAACTATGGATAACTATGTTAGTTAGATAAATGTTTTGTTCTAAATAACCTAAATGTCATATAAGTGTGATAGTTAACATGTTAATACATGACCCATTTCCAACCATAAATTTAGCATATTATGATGATCAATGTAGGCTCATACAAAGAAAGCATATAAATCAAAATCAAAATCAATCATCTCGTACTTTGAGAAAGTGATGAGTGGTCTATATGGTATTGTATTATGATACACACCAATGATATTATATAGGGGGTGCATCCTCTATAGTATTATGATATGATTTTGGTGGTGTATTTCCATGATACATATAGTAAACACTTGAAGTTCCCCTACCTCATTAGTTGTATTTTTTGTAAAGAAATAGAAAAATAATTTCAATGCATTATCTTATAATTGTTGAAATTTAGGTGTTTTTATGGGTGTGCCCACATAAATGATGTTAGCCTCTATCAAATCTTGCATCTTATGTTTTAAATTGATACATTAGTTTATAGTATGGGTTGGTGCCTTGTGATAGTCACATAATGCATTGGAATCATAGTTATTTAGAAGAGTCCATGTTATATCAGCCTCTTTGATAGGAGGGATAGCTATGATATTACATTCTAGGAGATATTGTAAAACACATTTTGATGATTATATAAGGTTGGTGAAAACTCTCTATGGAGGAGATGATAAAAATAGGTGAGGAGGTGGCTCTAAAGTTGCATTAATAATGTCCTTGTAATCACTCTTATTTTCAATGTCCCTTATTTTTTATGGAGGCTTATTGTAACTCTTAGTATTTGATTTTGATCCACTTGTAGATTTTAATTTTCCCATAGAGAGAAGTTTGACTTCTCTTTTTTCACTATGTGGAATAAATTTGTGAATATTGGAAGCTTCTTAAACAAGATAGCTTCATGTAATGCTAGTAGTAAAATTTTTTTGAATATTTCTTGGATATATCTATCTACCTTGGGGCTAATCATCTTTGTTAATATAGTTTTATATCACCAAAAATATTCTACAATATGCTCCTTAGGTTTTTTATTTAGTTGTGCCACTTTATCATATGAGATCTTATCGATGATTTTAATTAAAAATTATGCTAAAAACATATCTTCCAATGGATTTAATATGGTGATAGACTAATTTAGAATATCATAGAGCCACTATAAGTCATATTCCTTTAGAATCCATAGAACAATGTAGTAAGAAGATGATCATTTGACATGTATTCCAAACATGATATGTGAAAAGCTCATATATGGTGCTCTGGGTCACCCTTACCATAATATAAAGCAATCTTAGGTTACATGAATCCTAATGGAAAATCAGTTACCATTATGTGTTTTTCCAAAGGTATATGTAAAATAACATGAGAATTTAAGGCATGTGATAGCCTAATAATGCCTTGATCAAGATGTAACACATTAACCTATAGATAATTAATATCATTCATAAGGGATTGTACATTTATATAGGAGTAAATATCCATAGGAGGTGTTACTATTGTTAATGGTTATAAATTTAAAATAGGCTATTGTACAATTGGAGTTGTCCCCAAAGTAGGTGTAACAATATTGTTATCTAGAAGTGTAGAAGATTGACCTTTATTTGATTTTTGAAGTTGTTTATGGATAATATTGATAAGGTCATCTTGTATATTTTAATGTTTTTAAATGAAATATTGTAATTGTCTCATATTAGTTTCATCGAATTAGTTGTTGAATTATGACAATGTAGGTTGGGAAGTAGGAAAACAAATAGTTATATATTTTAAACCTTTAAATAATTTTAACCTATGATATATTGAAAGAATTAAATACTGAAACATATATAAGATTTTGTATATAATATATGAGCATTTAAAAAAATTATATAAACCCTAAGAGCATATAAGGCTAGGGTTTTAGTAGTATTCAAGCTAGGTTAGGATCACCAAATGATTTAACTTTTTGAATGTTTTAGAGTTTAATCCCTAGGTTTCTAAAGGCTCTAAGTATAGTAAATAATGGTATAAATATTAAATATATATAGAATTTTATTTGTAATAAAAATTACTCACTTTGAAATTTATAAAAATAGTAATAAAAAATGTAAATAGGTACTTAGCTAGAAATTGACTAAGATGGAAGATTTGAAGGATACAAAATAGGATAGGAGTTGATTTGAGTATCACGAATAGGATCCATCTATCAAAACCCTTCTTGGATAGTATCACCCTAATTTCATATTAGAACCAATGTTTATATTATCCCTATTTTGGTGATAATATCTTATGTGTATAAATGTTTTAAGTTTCTAGGTATACCTATGTATGAGTCTACCAAGCCTACTCATGTGTGTATTAGTTTTGATTCTATGTACATGAACTATTTTGATTTAGTTTATATGTAAACCCTAAACCTCCATGTTGTTAGGAAATTTATTTGGCACAATTAGTAAAGTGTGATGTTAGTGGGGTAGGCTAGTCATCCTCAACACCATGTTGTGATGAGAGTTTCCTAAATACCAATACTCCAAGGAGGGACCAAGCCCGACGTAGTTATCCCCATCTAAGTGCTAGTGAAAGTGAAATTTAAGTTAGTATTAATGTTAGTTTGAGTAATTTTATTGTGATTAAATATATAAATCTAATTAATTTGAGCTTACGAATGTTATACATGGTTATATGTAAAAATAGGGAAGAATAGGGATTGATGACCTTGATTGTGCACAACTTTTTTTGAGTTTGTTTGAGTAATTTGAATTTGATTCCCATATGCTAGATAGATGGATAAAATTCATGTATATATAATATTATAGTGATATTTTGGGTATTAAAATAGATCTTGATTAACCCTAGGTCGTGTCTCATTTAAAAATATATCTATTAGAGATAAAAGGTGGGAAAAGTATAATACCACCCAAACTGGGATACTAACACCATTGGTTCTAATGTCATAATTATGGTGCTAATGTCCAAGTGGCATAACCTGAGGCACTAGGGGCCAAGATTCTAAACTAAAGGTCTATGACTACTTTAAGGATGTTTAGGGATGTGTGTGGTCTACAAGAAGGCTATATAAGTGTCTAAATAGTCCCTAAGATAGGTCTAGGGCTAAACTAGGGAAGGGTGGTCTCAAGTAGCACTCTTACCACTCAAGTGTCTTTTTTAGATGATTACACCATATATGATTATCATTATTAAATATTCATCAATTGTAACAAGTGAGTTCATATGTAAAACCAATAAAAATTTGAAATGAAATTCAAAAAATTAAGGTCAAGAAATTTTGTTTCTATGTGTATGGGATACTTATAAAAAACTTTATCTACTTCTAGTTGTCATGATCTTCTACCTCCTCCCCTATGATGATCTCTATCAATATTATTTTATGACGGTGAAAATTGTCCTATATCCACATCTAACCAAGAGAATGTATTTAGTCAATTTATATCAATATAGTTGGAAAATCAACTAATAATAAATGATATAAATATGATTATAATATACATTATATAATGCATAAATGTTAATCACTAACCATACATGTTATACTATATATATATATATATATATATATATATATATATATATATATATATATATATATATATATATATGTATATATATATATAATGGAAATATGGATACATAATTAAAATTATAACAGTCAAAATAAAATATTCATAGTAAAATAAGTTTGATTATTCCACTCAAATCAATAGTCTCATATTTTTCTAATATATGTTTTTTGTTTAGGATATGACAGTTCATAAGGTCTTCCCTGCATTAATAGTTCATTGTCCTAGTCATCTTATTATAAATGAAACATGTTTTAAAATGTTATAATTTCATCATAATATATTAATAAAATAAAGAGGAAAACAACTTATGAAATTCTCCATATTCCTCATAAGTGGCATTATCTTCATAATATTGGTCCAACTAGACCTTTCATTGATCCATTTATCTATTATGCAAGATAATCTTTATTTTTTAAGTATTCTAAGAGGTTATATTATTAAAACTCATTTATATAAAACCTTTAAAGAATTATAATAAAGTACATGTGAAGAATTAACCACATACTTCTTCAAATAAGACACATGAAACTATTATGAATCTAAGAAAGTTTTATTGAAAAATCAAATCTATATACAATAGGGTTATGCACTTATAGAACTTGAAAGGTATTACATATTTAGGTGATACCTTGGATAAATTTACAAATATAATAGAGCTTAATTATGATACAACATGCATAAAAACATTATCTCCAACTAAGAATTTCCTTCTAGTTATTTTCAAATAAGTGTAGATTTTATAGCTATCATTAGCTTTAGATAATATTTTTCTAATCAACCTCACCTATTATTCCATTTTAGAAATAAAATCAGGCCCCAAAACTTCTTTATCCTCTAATATGTCCTAGTTGATAGGTGTTCTAAAATTTCTTCCATAGATAGTCTCAAAAGGTACCATTCTGAAATTTGAATGGAAATAATTCTTATATGAAAATTAAAATATCATAATACACTCTTACCTTTTGTATTTTTGGTCCATGAAATACATCCTCAAAACTATTTTACAACCTTATTTACTCTTTTTTTCATTTGATCTAGGATGATATGTTATACCAAATTTGAGTTGTGTTAACAAGGTTGTATTAAGAGTTTTCCAAACTCTAGAGGTCATATTAGGGTATATATCTAAAATTATTTTCTCTTTAAATTTATGCAACCTATATATTTATTATACAAATATCTCTTCCAAAATTGTTGCATCATCTACCAATTTACCAATATAAAAGTGTGATCTTGGTTAGTTTATCAACTACACTAATATCATATCATGTTTTATTATTGACATAGATACTCCTTGAAAAAATCCATACTAATTACATGAAAATTTAATTATTTAATTTAATGATGATATAACAACCCCACAAGATGGAGATGTTATACATTCACCCATTGTCATTCTAAACATCTTGACACAAAATCAGCTACATCCTTCATAGTTACTTTCCAAAAATAAAATAATTTCAACTCTACCATTATCTTTGTCATTATTGGATGAAACAAATAAGGAAAATTATGAAAATCCTTAAGAATTTTGACTCTCAAGTTCTCTCCATCTGGCACATACTTTCTCTCATTAAACCTTAGGATTCCATATTTTCAAAATGGAATCCTTAATATCTATGACCTTGATAATTTTATGATATGGATCTATTAACATGATCATATAAATGATATCTTATAGGGATTTTTATAACTTAATATAAAAATTTACTTCTAATATTATCCATAGTTTCTATGTACCTTATACACTTAAGAGCATTTGTAACTTTATTATCCTTGATTTTTATAGTTGATGTCAAAGTCATAGTATGACAAAAATTTAATCCAACCCCTTTACTTCTAAGAATTTTAATTTTGCTTCATGAATATATACTTGAGTCCCATATTTTTAGTATTAATTTCAAAACGTTTCATTAATAGGAAATTCCTACAAACTTATAAGGCATGTCTTATGGCAACTGATTACAAATCATTTCAAGCATAATTGAATTCATAAATATTTAGTTTTACTGAGTCATATTTCATTACTAACCCTTGTTTTATTACTACTCCACCTATACCATCCCAACATTTACTTTGTACCACCACAAAATGTTCATTCAAATATATAACACGTAACATTGGTGCATATGTAAGACTCTCTTTTAGGATCTAAAAGTTTTCCATTTAGAATAGGTGATGAGATTAGTCATCTTGGAAAAAATGTGTACAAACATCTTATAATAACTTTTTAACTCCAAAATACTATGCACCTCATTATTTTTTTTGGGTGATGGCCATTCCAAGATGGATTTTATCTTTTTTAGATACATATATATCCATTTGGTTGAAATGATATGCCCTAAATATTTCACTTTATTATAAAAGAAAGCATACTTAGTTTTATGTATATCTTATGCTTTTTCAATCATTTCAAAACTAGTTTTAAATGTCACAAGTGTTAAATGTCTTAATTTTTTGAATATATCAAAATATCATCTAAGACGATGATCATGAACTAATATAAATAATCACTAAATACATTTTTCATAAGATTCATGAATGTTTCATGTGCATTTATTAGTCCAAAAGGTATAAATGTGAATTCATATTTTCCATACCTCATCCTAAAATAATTCTTAGGAATATATTCCTCCTTGATCCTTAAATGATGATACCTTGACCTAAAGCTAATTTTTGAAAATATAGTTTCACCTCATAATTGATAAAAAATATAATCAATATGGGTTAAAAGATACATATTCTTAATGGTTTCTTTGTTAAAATTTTTGTAATTTATGCTCATATGAAGATTCCCATCCTTATTTTTGAATAACACCACAAGTTATCCCCAAAGAAAAACACTAGGTCAGATCAATCCCTTGGATAACATCTCTTGGAATTAGGATTTCAACTCTACCAATTATATTTTTTCCATTTCTTAGGATTACTTAAATTGAGGTTCATGTCCTAGGATGACATCAATGGCAAAGTTAAATTCCCTTTTGGGAGGTAATTAGAGTATAAATTATGGAAATACATCCCAAAATTCCTATAAAAAAGGATAATCCTCTAAGGTAGGATTTTTTTGGTTCTCCTACCTCATCTTTATCAACCATGGAAAAATAATATCCCTTATAATGAGCCTTCCTGAATTAGATGTCTAATTTATACCTTAAATTAAGTTCTTTTTTCTCTCCTTGGATATGAGTTTGATTTCCAAAATCATATAAACATTCTACCCTCTTTGAAAAATAATAAACCTTTTCCTTATTCTTTCAAATATAATAAACTCCTAAGATAAGATTATATAATGTTATTGGAGGTGAAAAATGTCTACTATGGTGGTGAAATCAAGGAATTCCAAATATTCTTCTATAAGGAACTTATCTACTTTAAACCTAGATTGATTCTCATACTACACAATTGATGAATTTGGCATATGCCCAACTTTTATACAAATATTATTTATTAATTTAGGATAAATGGAACATTCAATATCTCCATTATCTATCAAAATATAAATTTAATTCCAAAACACAATACCTAACACTTTTATTAGTGATATTTAAAAATCAACTTGATGATTATCAACTAGTCTAGGGATTCTCTTTTGGAAATTTCCCTATTGAGAATAAGATGAATGATTCTTGATTATTTTCCTAGTTTTCCATTGATGGTATTAATTTTTGTAATGATCACCTCCACACGTAAAACATCCTCCTAGTATTACTTTTCTTTCAGTCAAGTTGCCTTCTCTATTTCTATCTATGAAACCATTTACTAGTTCCTTTGCTTTGAAACATTTTTTAACCTTAGATTATTTTTATTAAGTTTATTTTTGGAATCCTCACTATGATTCCATGTATTAATTTTTAAAGAAGGATTTGGGCCACCAAATTTCTTTTGATACCTAAATCTTATATTGACAAGGTATATAAGCTTATGATCTTACTTAATGACTTTCTCAAATAATTGTTCCATAGAGATAGGTCCATGTAGATCCACTTTATATCCAATTTTTAGATACATATACATTCATATTTCTAGTATTAGGGAACATATTTGAGAAGTTGTGTTATCTAATCCTAATAATCAATAATTAAAAAATATTATTTCTTCAAAATCTAAATAAATATTTCAACTTATAATAAAAATAAATATTTTGTAACCACCTTACCCTGAATAGATCAAAAAACTATTTCCAATTGGTGGTAGTGGATTCAACACCCATATCCATCTTCTTATTATCACAGTAAGTTGTTTCTTCACCAACAAGTTGGTATGCTCCCCATATCACTTTAGTCACCTCAAATTAATTTAAATTTTTTAAATATTTCTCAATTTTTTTAAGACAACCTTTATATCCATATCCTAGTATTGTTTCATTAATTCTAGGTGGATTCTCCTTCTTGTCATGCACAAGTTTTGTGTCACTTACAATCTTGAAGTTTTATTCTCTTAAACATGATTTTTATCTTGGTCTTGGTTTTATTCCTACTAAAAATATTTTTACTCTTGTTCCTTGTCATCATTATTTCCATTTACTTCATATTCTATGGTTGTAATTAAGTCCCATATCTCATTTAGTACTATGATAATTTGATCAAGCTTAGTTACTTATTATGTAACCAATGGCTTTATGTTTTCTTGATGATCCTAATTGGAAGTGTTATCTTCCATGTTTATCCTTGATCATACCATTTTATCCTACTTAAAATAGGATAAGGTAATTCAATATTAATTTACTCATTAGGTTTGAGTATTTAAACCTACGCTCTAATACCATATGTTAATACCCTAATAGGTTTAACTTAGAATTTCACATAAAAAATGAAAAATAATTAAGAATAATTAATTAATTTTTATCCACTAGTGTACCAACATCATAATATTATGGTTTATACATTATTTAGATTTGTTTCTCTACTATTAATATGCTTGAATCAACTAAATATAGTAATTACATTTTAAATAGTAAATCCATCGATTATGCATATAACCATTTATTGTATTATCTCATAAATTGGTCTCAATGGTGAAAAACTTGTAATAATATGCAAAAGTGAATTTTTCATTATTAAAGGTAACACAACAATAAAATAATTTTATATTATTCCAAATCAACTACAATATATATATGTATATATTTGTTGTTGAAGTACAACATAATAAATAATGAATTCACATGATTTTCAATAAGCACTACTATGAAATATAGTTAAAATTATATAAAAAGTATAAGATTAAAATATATATTCAATTAAATACCTTATATAATCAATGTAGTGACCATAAGTAAGCATCATAATTAGTTTAGATTTAGTTTTAGAGAGGGCAGACATCATTTGGGCACTTTACCTCCAACCATAGATTGATGGTCTCTAACACACCTCCCCACTAGGAATGGACCTTCCCTTCATAGAGGGGAAGATAATGATGATGTGAAAATTCAAAAAAAATTAAGAACACATGTGAAATTATAATCACTATTACATGTATCCATTCATACAAACTCTAGGTACACATCTATCTATTATGACCTTAAGCAAACACATAAATTATAAATTATAGTGAATATATAATGTATATAGCTATAACATTACTTTGCATAAAGAATTTTTATATTTTTATCATATTTCAATAATATGTGTCTTACTCCACATCAACATTACTCTCTGCTATAAAACTCAATTATTGACACATTTATTTTTAACCATGGATAAATGAATATAGATAGGTTCTATGGCCTATTAGTTATAATATCTTAACAAGAAAGGATGTTTTATTTTATACTTAATGATAATCAATATTTTCCAAAATGAGATCACACAAACAATCCACATACAAAACACCAACTTATTTTATGCTTTTGCAATCATTCAGTAAAATTATATAACTATAAATAATCATTAACTCTAGATAAAATTTCAATCATCTAAATTAAGTTTTCTTTATTTAACATTTCAACATAAGTATACCTCATTCCAAAAGGACCATCTATATATATCCATCATATCCATCTCTTCACATTAAATCAGTAAATAATTAGATTGATACACATTTTCCATTCATTTTATTTATTATTGTATGGGTTACCCCACATTTGTGTGATGACCATTTATGGCCTAAAACCTATGTAACTTATTTTAAAACATATATTCAGATAATTAAAATTATCCGATAAATAATGCTAACATAATTCATGAACTTTATCAAAAACTCTACTTATCTGGAATTTGAGGTTCTCTTATAAACCTTGGAAATTGAATGGGGAGTTTTTAATTAATTATTTTTACTCCTTATAATATTGTAGGTGGGAGTAAACTCATGCCTATAGGTCTATAAGGGGAAATATCCTCCCCAAATGATTCCCATTTAACAATTCAAAGTGTAATTCAACTAAATATATTAAACCTCAAAAAACATTTAAAGTTATGGCCATGTAATGTTCCTATTATAATCCTTATAAAATAGATAAGATATATCTATGTATGACTCTCATGGAAAAAATTTAAAATCAAAAGAGATATACATAATAAAAAATTGACATTAATACCTATCCATCAAATTGGGAAACAAAACTACAAAATAATTTACAACTTCTAGTCATTTTTATGAATAAAATTCAGCCTCCAAATATAATACAAAACCTCATAATAACATGATACAAATTGTTATAGTAAGAACTAAAATACAACCACTAATTTGGATTTAAAATCCTCATAAAATCATGTTATAGAAAAATACTATAAACAATAAAATACAACCACCAAATTGGGACATAGCCAAGCACTATAAACAATTAAAACAAAAGCACCAAATTGGGACATAAAACCATATAAATGTTTTGCTAAAACTAGTCTTAACAATGGATTTCACATGTTAAGGTTATGTCAAATTAGGGTGAATCATTAAACATAATAGTCATTTCCAATATTGTCTATAACAATCACCAAATATAGCTTGGATTAAGTATACATATATACATTAAGATTATTTTATAGCAATGTAAACTATTTATTTTAAGGCCATAATGGCATATATAATTTATTTATAATAGCTATTATAAAAATATCACAAATTATATATAATAACGATTTTTTTTTTAATATCACAAGAACATATACAAAAATTAAAACATATAGATAATGATCAAAAGAGAAAAACAACATATGAAGGTAACCACATGCCTAACAATTAGTATAAAATTAAGACCAATATAACACCATGCTCATATAAAAAATGGACCCAACAACAAAATAGAAAATAATGTAAATGAATACAAAGCCTAAAATAGGTCCTAATAGAAGCAATAATCTAAAAATAGGTCCCATCTATTAAACATCAACATCACCAACCAAATGACATTCATGAAAATCTTTACCAATCCCTTTTTCAAGTGGTTTAGGTCCCACTATACAATCCTCAAGCTCCATAATCAACACATAAGGTCCATTATTGGCTATAAATTATTGCTGGTAATCATCCTTCATTTGAGAAAGTAGGTGGCTAATATTTGAATCTTTAATATGCTACAAAACATTGTCCCTATTAAGTTTAAGTATAGTCTCAATAACATTTTTAAGGTTAGAAAAGAGTTTTGGCATTGATTATCAATCAATTATTCAATACACTTTTAAAACATCCCCCTATATCCCTCATTGGGAGTCCACTAATAGGTTTATTATTTTTTAAATAACTACCAATAGAAAATGAAACATTTTCTTTAACCTCAGTTCTAACTTCATTTAACTATTCCTATTAAAAAAAGTTGAATAGAGGACTAAATAATAGTGAGTAATTAATAATTATTTACATCAACATTATCATTACTATCATGATTTGAGAGATAATGGTGTATTAATCTAGGGTGAAGATCATTTACCTACTCAAAATAGGCATCATTATTACTATCCCATTCATATTTTTAGACTTTTGCATCATTTGCATCTCCATGAAGGGTTCTCCAATTTGGTGGAGTGATCATTTGGAAAAAACACCCATGTATAAAATGAATTTGGATGTTATCTTCATCATCCCAATCTTAAAGAATTTATCCATCTTTGACTAATGCACCTTCAGCTAAAGATAAATATAAAGTAACAAGTCTCAATATAACTTTTATATAAAATTTAGATAGTACCTTACCTTTAAACTAAAAATATCCAAATTTCTTTGATTCAAAGAAATCACAAAATATTAGTTGAAAAACTAGCCTCAATTTTTGAAAAAATACGCGTGTTTTCTTTTTAGGATAAACATATCCAAAAATATACATTGAACCAATTAATATCATAAGAAAATACCTTATATGAATAAATTAAACAATTTTTAAAAATATTAATAAAAAACAATTAAAAAAATAAATGCTCAATACTTTCCACCTTCCCACACAGAGAATAACACATTTTACCAAAACTAGTTTAGCTAAGACCTCATCAAAAATTACCTTATTTTGAATAAGTAACCACCTAAAACATGAATTTTTAGGCTCCAAACACATGGACAAGATGACATCATTTATGTATTTACATCTATAAAAAGGGTCATAAATAACCCTTTTGTTATTAAGCCCAAGGTAGATACTTTTAGCAAAAAAGAGCTTATGGTATAGAATTTTAGTTGTAAATTCCTCAAGAGGAGGTCCAGTCAACCATTTATACTCTCCAAAAACTCATCATCACCCTCCAAAATAGAAGCAAAGATGGTATTATGTAATTATTTAATAAGTAGTGAATATGTTCTTTGTATGGGATGAATCTAAAATATGTACTTAATCTCAGTCCATGAGTCCCATCTTACCTAAAAATAGGATATCACTAAAGATTATAATCCCCTCATAATACCAAACACAAGTAGATAAACTCATATTCAAAGCTAAGGGGTAGTTTTTAACTTTAAGGTTATACCACAGAGTTTTATACCCCTAAAACCTTGACCTTTCCCACTGAAAATGCGTTTCACTATTAACATATGTTTAATATGTTCCCAAATTTTACATATTGATTAGAAAATAACAAATCCAACTATTTTAACAAATAAATGCCAAACTAGAATATCAAATATATGTAATCCATGCCATTTTTTCTTACATTTTGGTAAACCACTCACCATATTATTCTTAATCAATATTTTACAAGGTTTATTACCTTTAAGGGATCTAATGATTCACTTAATAGCCATGGTGATACATTGGATTATTAAATCATTAAAACCCAATCTGCTAATAAATTTATGTATTTAATAAGCATCCCATGGAATATAATGATATTTTTTGTTACCTTTTCCATCAAACCATAATAATCCCCTAATGATCTTATTGAGATTGTTATATTGAGACTTATTAAAGAGATAACAAGATGAAGAATACATGTTGTAGGAAGAGAGAACTTTCTAGCAAACATAAATTATGCCATGCAAGAAGAGTGTTTGACCATTCCATTTCCCAATATTATTATTTACCTTCAACCATGTTTATTTGATGGAATTAGAGTGTGAAAAGGATATACCTAGATATTTGACTAAATTATCAGAACTGTTCCAAATCCATCGAAACTGATACATCTAATCATGAAAGTTTCTTTCCTCCCAATAATGTAAGAATTATGGTAAGCAAATATAGACCTAGAAGTTGAGAAATATATATTAATTATTGAGGTAATCTAATAAAAATTATATTTTTGTAGGACATGGAAGAGAGTAGTGTCATCCATAAACAAAAGATCCAAAAATTTAGATTAGTTGGGTAATGAGTCCCTTTAATAGGGGGAAAAAGAGGCATCTCTAATCAAATAATGTAGATCATCTACTATAATCACAAATAGTGAAGGCTCAAGGGGTCACCCTTTCCAAATGTATTTATCTAGAATAAGAGATTCATTAAGGGTTTCATTAACTTCAATCATTGTCATGGCATAATTGAACAACATATTAACCATTCTCCAAAACCTATCCTAAAAACCATAAGCATGCAACATAGTTTTTATGAAGGGTTACTCTATTTTATCATGTGCCTTTTAAAATTAAATAAGGATCATCCCCACATTATGATTAGACTCATGTGACTATAGACACCTAAAATTGGCCATCGATAACCTCTAACCATTCTTTTGGCTAGTTTCCACCCAAAATACATAATTTGGCCTAAAAACACTAAAACATGAAAAATGATGTGAAAATGATATATTCAAGTGCCAATTTTGTCTAGGGTATCCTTAAATGGGGTATTAAAATTTATGGGCTAGCTAACTTTGATCAGTTCATTTTGAGTCAAAATGCCAAATTTGCACCCACATGCTCTGGACTGCTCTTTCTTATCAAAACTTCTACACAAGACTCATGCCTTTGTTATTTGTTATTTCTAACATACTAAATGGGAATACACATCCAAAGCATCTAACTTGGACTTCCAATTCCAATCCAGTAAAATTTAGGACCAATAATAAGACATTCTAATAAATTTTGGTAATTTGTGCATAAAGTACTTAATCATGCTTAAGAGATAATTAACCCAAATGAAGGCATAATCAAAAAATCCATGGAAACTTGTTGAATAATTCTTTTTGGAAATGAATATTTAATATCTACATCATCAAGTGACCTCATTTATTGGGAAGACATCACTAAGCCATAAAAGGCACAAATACCAGGATTCATGGCCTCCATGATGCCCTCCATACCTCTTAATTTCCCCTTATTCCAATGCCATGATGAGGATAATTAAAATTTTTAATTAAAAAATAGAATTATTCCTCAACCACACATCTCAATCTTGAGATGGAGGGTTGAGTTTGATTCTAATCAAATCCAAAAACCTATAAATAGGAGGCCTCACAACATCATTTCTAAGCTTAATTTATGCAAAGTTATAATGCAAGATTGGTTCCAAAAAGCTTCAAGCAACTAGTGTTATAATGCCAAATTGATTCCAAGCTAAGCCAAGCCACAAGAAAAAGGTGACAAGGAGATATGGAGGTTGTCAATCTTCCATTTCCAAGGACTTCATGAGCACAAGCTGAATAAGCCACCACAACAAGCATTTTGGAGCATCCAAGGAAGGTAAAAGAGTTTTCTTTTGTATTTTAGTTGTATGTTTCATTAATGATTGATAACTAAGCTCTCCCTAGCATGTAGGCCTATAGATGTTATGTTGTTAGTTTGTTTATTTCATGTTGTTTTCATTTTAGAAGTAACATAATACTAACCATCCTCTCTTGAGTCATATTCCTAGGTCACATTATGGCATGCCAGATGGGACTAGATGCATCCTACAGCTAATGGAGATCATTTTGCAACCTTAAAACACTTATTGAGCTTTTAAAACTCTTGGAAATTGGTTTTATAACTTTATTTTTCCATTTTGGTTTCCATGGTTTTTACATAGTAACCAATGTTGATAGAAATATCGACATTGGTTACTTGGCTTAATCAACGTCGGTCAACATAACTAACATTGGTGAGATCCCAGTTGGCTGTAACCAATGTCAGTGGTATTGACCAATGTTGGTCACTATGTTTTTCCAAAAACATATACCTAAAACCTAATTTTCCAAAGTTTCATATTTCAAACTCAAAATAGCTTCAAAGCTAAAGGACATGCTAACAATTTTGTTGTAAGACCAAGCGGCATATTCACTTAATACATGTTTAAATCACCTTTACATGCTTAAAAATAGATTAGGAACCTTGTTTTAGTGATTAACAAAGAATTTAAGTATTTTTGGTGAATGTTTTCAAAGTTTACAATTAAGACCAAGGGGTCAAATGAACACCACCAAATCTTTTATTTGGGTTTAAAATTGAACACATTTGTCAATTTTTGCTTGTAATAGTTGTTCATATTAATCTTGTTTGGCAAAAAGAGGTATGTTTCATGTGTGCTCTTCCATTTGTCCCCTATAGGAAACCATTGGAATCAAAAGTTCCATTCCTATTGCAAGTATCCTAGTATAAGGCTTAGAAAGAATGTCACATAAAGCACTCCATAAAAACTCATCAAAGTTTGGGTGACCTTGAAAATGACGCTAAAGTCTTTCTATTTTCATGCTTTCTTTGTTTTTATGAATCTTGACTTGTGAGGAGGACTTCATCACCTCCTAAAAGTTCTTTAGGGAATTTTTGACCTAGGGTTTCATCTCTTGACATTGACTTCATTTGAATCTTTTAGAGTTGCACACAAGACGTAGTGGCACTTTGGACATTGCACTACACTGAGTGAACAACAGGATGTAGTGGTTACAAAAAGGACTAGACCTTTTTACAACAAGACGAGTGATACAGACCCAAAATCTATGATTTTCTTTTACATTGTTTGGCATGAAAGTCATTGTGTAATTGACTCCCCTAGAACATTCAAAACTATATAGTTTAGTCAACCCCACATGCCATACCCTTGCTAGGATTTGGACGATTATACTTAGTATATTTTGGTCATCATTTTCTCATTTGGTATGTTTTGAGACTCAAACTGGTTTGTTTGATCATAAATCCATGTCAAAACCAATTTGTGTATATGTCACTCTTTTGTTGAAAGAGGTGTTATGCTAGGCATTTTACACCACACTTGTGCTTTAAATTTTTTGCTAAACTTGTTTGTATGTGTGTCATTTGAGTTTAAGAGGGTAGTGTTATGCTACCCAAATCATGTCAAACCATTTATGCCTTTGAGTATTTTGAAACATAGCATTGGCCACATCATTCAAGCATGTTTACGCCATTAGGCTGCTCAATTTGTTTCAAGACTTGTTTACCATTGTAATACAACCATTTTTTTTAAACCACTTTGTGTATACCATTTATACCTTTGTATTGTGCTATCATGTTGTCCAATCTTATCTAGCTTGTTTGTTTAAAACCTAGTTTTCGTCGTTAGTTATTAATTAGCCTTTTCAAGTTTGGATTCAAACATTGATTGATTTTTATTTAGGCCTCAATTCATGGGGTTGATACACATATCTTTCTTTTTTGGGTTGTATAACTTTGGTTAATGGTTTACCCAAATTTGATAACTATTGATGGTTTATTTTTTTAATGCCTACCCTCATCATTATTTATTCCTTTATTTAGTAGAACATAGCCTTTTTCAAATAGCCTTTTGTCTTATGCCTTATACCAATTGATCATGTTTATGTTTGATTCCATGTGCTAGGTCTATGTCAAAGTTGTTTCCAAAGTTGTTAGATTAAATCAAATCACATTAGCCTTTGTTTCAAGTCTAGCTTTTGATTCCATTTGGCTAAAAGTCCTAGTACATGCCTATTTGTTTAAGCCTAGATTTTGACTCCATGTTTGGATAAAAGACCTAACAACTCAACTTTTCCCTTTTCTAGTTTAGACCTTGTTTGAAACACTTTGAACTAAACCTTTGACATGCTAGTTTTTATTCAGACACTTGACCTTTTGTGTGTAAGAAATTTGACATTAGACATTTGATGTTAGGATATTTTATGCCAAGTCTTAGCACAAACCATTTTTGGAGATATAGCTCCACATTCAAACCACATTAGAGATATAACTCCACCTTTTGACCAAGTTAGACCAAGTTTGAACCTTATGTCCTTTGGATCATTTTTCAGAGTTTGTAGAACTCTAAGCCTTTTTGTTTTCAGAGCTTTCATCATTATCATGGATATGTCTCACTACACTTATGGTGGAGTCACTTATAATATAAATTATGATAGAATGGCCACACAAAATGACTTTTATGGATTTTGTCAAGACCCCAATGATGTTAATATGGTTTTTGAGACAGATTTCTATCTGCCTCATATTAATCATTCATGAGAACAAAGTCACGAAGTAACTTATGATCCAACTTGAGACCTTGATTGGTATGAAGAGGATTTTTAAGAGGAATTTGAAGACCCAGCTATAGATAATGTTGTTTGGGATACAGATCTATACCCTCTTTTCCATAATTAGTACATGGAACATAGTCAAGAATAAGCTTATGATCCAACTCATAACTGGGATGATATGGTTTATGAGGAAGACTTGGATGCTTTTGTTGTGAAATAAATCAAGTTTCATGACATCCTTTTATTATCTAATAATTATTTACTCCTAACCCTCTTTTGGATTATATGAGCTATCTAGCTCCACAATATCCAAGGAATACCAGTACCATTCCTAGACTTAGTAATTTGCCTTGTGCAAGCATCTAGCTTCCACAGCACCAAAATATTTCTATATCAAGACCTCATCTATTGGTTTTTGTGAATAACCAAGATCTAAAACACCCCTTCATCATTCTAGGACTTAGTCTTTTGGCTTGTGCAAGTAATCAAACTCTGTACCACCCTATTGTTACCATCTCAGGACTTTGTCCTTTGTCTCATGTGAGTAATCATGCTACCCAAGGCCCTACCATTATCTAACCACAAGTCATTCCTCATATAGTACCAATCCCAACTAAACCTCAATTGATCTAATCATTTATAGACCAAGATATGTTCAAAACTAGTATTTTCCAACTCATTGAAAACCAAGGCCAAAAGAACCAACCAATATAAGATGTTTTTGTTGAACCAACCATTTGTGATAAGTCAACCAATGATAAATTACCTATTGATCTTATGCTATTTGTCAAGGAGTCTCACTCTGATGAGACATTCTTTGTTGAGCCACTTCTTAATGATTATAACTACCTTTGGGCAAATCATTACCTTGATCATATACCTATTTTTCAAGATCCTCCTATTGATAAACCAATCTCTTAAGAGTTGTCTCTTGACCTTTTTCCTATCTTAGAGGAGTCTCACTTTCACAAACCAATTTTTGTGGAGCCCATTGTGCCATCATAGGCTATTTCTTTTCTAAAACCAAGCATTCAACAAGACATCATTATAACAAAGTACCCATTAGATGAAAAATCAAAGTTAGATTCAAGTTCTATTCTTGAACTGACATCAAATTTAGCATCAGAATCAAAATCAACATTAGTTGTGACATCAAACTTAGAGTCCTTTGAGTTAGAATTAGATTTAGATGAAGAATATGTTTAGAGATGTTACAATATTGGTTATACATGCCTCAGTTCAATTTGAATACATTTTTGATCTTTCTAGAATTTTTGAGGATGAGTACTTCAATTTCAACACAAGTTATCGTAGTATCTTATATAAGGATTATTAAACCTCTCCCCATTCCATTACCATTCCACAAGCCATTAACATCAACCAGAATAGATATATCATTGACATTCCATCTCCCATAAGTGTTGATTGGGACTGATAGAATCACACTTTGTTGTACTGCATCCATGGTGACATAGCAGTTAAAGAAAAACAAGGAGGCCAAGACAACATTCATATAGTAGAAGAATACTCTTCTAGTGAGACTTTTTTGAAAGTTCTAGAAGATAATCAAAGTCAAAATTCCACATTTCTTAGTGAAACGTTCTTGAAGGCACTATGAGATAATCAAGACAAATTCATTGGTGAAAACCTCATTGAGGCACCAATAGCTGAGCACAAAAGTTCTTCACTACTTGATGAAGACAAAATTAAAGAGAAAATCAAAATATCTTCTAATCTATAGATTAATTAGATGGTAGCTACTCTCAAGATTAAGCAACAGAAAAATATGGTGGTCATATCGAGAGAACAAGTCTTCAGCCCCACCATAACCAAAATTATGTCAAATCTCGCATCAACAACATTATGTGTGACTGGAAGCCCTGATCTTAATTTTTTTCCCCAACATTACCCATTCCATTATCATCTACCATTCCATTTCACAATCAAACCTACCATCCATTATTTTTCCCTATTTACCATCCATGGTTGCACTTTCCTTTATAGAGGCAATAACGATACCTTGTCTCGACGCTTGAAGGAATTAGAGTCAATGACCAATGAAGATCATGAAAGCATTCTTGGCAACCAATTATATAGGCCATTTTTGATAGAGTATCTATTTTGATGATGTGTGGGATAGAAATTAACATAATTGAGTATTCTATTTATATCATTTATTGATTAAGACATGCATCTCCCCATTAGCAGGAATAATAGAATGAAAACCACACCCATGACAAAAATATGTACCATACCATTTCATATGCCATTTCCATTATTATACATGTTTATTTACCATTATTGTAGATCCTAGCCATTTACCCCTAACACTTGGGGGGAAACCCTACTACCATTTTATCTAATCTATCTAGACCATCATTATCCTTAGCAATCCCATTCCATTCCTATCTAGACCAAAGACTATTTTTAGTCATCCTACCCAATCATATTTTGATCTTGGTTCATTTGGTTCTTCCCACACCTTTTGTGGTATTTTTTTGATCAATTTTCAACAATCGATCCAATCTATGTTTATAATGATAGTCTATGAAAGTAGTGTGGTGGTTGATGTAACAAGATATCTTTCATCCTATCCACATTTGTTTATGTGAGCTTGATTATAACCACCTATGGGAAAATCAATGTTTCACCAATCTTAATGCTAATTATAACTACCTATGATAAAATTGGTATCATTGACTTGTGTCATTGTTATCCTAGTTATAACTACCTATAGGCAAACTAGGGGTAACACTTATTTGTCATGCATTATCGCATCACCATGCCATGCCTATTTTCATTTGAATAACCATTTGCTAGATTTTAGAACTTATTGAGACCTATTTAGTTTTTACTCACCTATTGTGTGGATGGAATTACTATGACTTGAGGTCATTTTAGGACTGTATGGGTCATGCTCAATTCATGTTGAGGTCACCTCAGTCCCCTTTTCCAAATACTCTTGATATTTTTAGAGAAACCTAAGCCAAAATGCTCTCACTATTTTTTGAATAGGTATCTTTTCATTCTCTAACTAGTTAAGATACCCTCAAAATTCCAAAAACATTCATAACATTTCAAAAATCCAAAAATATTTGTGTTATTTAAGCCTAGTCAGTTATCCTTGATCTACCTTACTGGGGCATTGTCATTATTAGGATGCTTTATTTTATTTTTTTTAGGGTTTCTATTTGTTAATTTATTTTGAGTTATTTTATTTTTTATTTTTCTATCTATTTATTCAATTGCCTGTTTGTTTCCTTTCAGCACTGTTGCCTTAACTTAGTCTATATGTGTTCATTGGGTGATTCTTTATGCACATTATTATTGAGTCTATCCATATTCATTAATCAACATTTTCATCATGGTTTCTATCATTTATGCATTATTTTTTGAGTGTTTATTGGATTGGGATTCAGTCCTTGCACATATTTTGGTATAGTTTTCATGGTTTTCTATCATGAAGCCAACCATCACATGTTGTAGTAAAAATTAGCTTCAAAAAGGTCTATAATCAATGAAGCCATAAAATTTTCTCCTAATCACCTTGGAAAATCCTTCCATACCACCCTTGATTAAATTAATTCAATGACCATTCTAGTTTTATCATTGTTAATTAGGATGAGCATCCCCTCATTAGTAGGTACAACTAAATCTTTCACACTGATCAATCTCATTCTTCTATTCATCTATTTCATCACTCTTCACCCATGCATCTTTAATCTATATCCTAGGTTATATCCTTGAGTTATGCTTGCTAATAAACCCTAATTGTGGCACCATTAGTTTTAACCAATCCATTTCTACTTAATGATTATAACTACCTATGGGCAAATCATTATTTTGACTTTTATTCTTGATTATAACCACCTTTAGGAAAATCAACATCCTTTTTACATAAATTCATGTAATAATTTTCTCATTTGGATTAATCTCAACCATGGGTTAATTCCACATTTCTTCTTTCATCTTTTTTAAGGAACATCCATCAACAAATGTGATGGCCACTCCCTTGAGGGGGCATCATCATAGGCTTCCCAAAACCATTTGGATCTTTGTTCTTCAAATCTTTATCTTATTTTTGGAATACAGGCCATTTATCATTCTTTGAGAAGACATTTCTTTTCCTATAATTTTTCAATGCCTTCCCAAATAGGGGCAAACTATAGACACCTAAAACTAGTCACCGATAATCTCCAATGAGGCTTTTGGCTAGTTTCCACCCAAAATGCACAATTTGGCCTAAAAACACTAAAACACACAAAATGATATGAAAATGATATATTAAAGTGCCAATTTTAGATATATTATCCCTAAATGGGGCAATGTAATTTATGGACCAACTAACTTTGATCAGTTCATTTTGAGTCAAAATGCCAAATTTGCACCCATGTGCTCTAGATTGCTCATTCCTATCAAATCTTCTATACAAGACTCATTCCTTTATTATTTATTTTTTTGAAACATCCTAAATGGGAATATGCATGTAACAAATATAATGTGGACTTCCAATTCCGATCTAGTCAAATTTAGGATCAATAATAAGACATTTTGATCAATTTGGGTAATTTATGCATAAAGTGCTTAATCATGCTTAAGATATAATTAACCCAAATAAAGGCATAAACAAAAATTTCATGGAAACTTATTCAATAATTTTTTTTGGAAATGAATATTGAATATCTACATCATCAAGTGACCTCATATCTTGGGAAGACATCCCTAGGCCATAAATGCCACAAATATCAAGATTCATGTCCTCCATACCTCATCAATGCCCTCCATGATGCCCTCCATGCCTCTTAATTTCCCTTCTTCCAATAAATATCAAGGAAATGACAATCTATTCTCTATTGATCATTTAGCTAGGAACCATCAATATCAATATCTAGAGACTGATCATTCTTGAGAGTGTCAATGGTAGCAAGTACTTCATCAATATAAAAATCACTATTAAGGAAAGAAATTTATTCTAGGGTAACCTTTTTAGGAATAAACTAGGACATAGTTTCATATTCAATTCAATCTATTGGATATAACCATTTGAAAATAATAAGTTAGAGTTAAATTCAAAATAGGAATTTTATTATTTCACTTATATCTTCAGTAAGAATACCACCAATCTTTATTTATTTATTTTGTTTACTATTATTAGTTTTGAGTAAGATAAATAATTATTTATTGCATTTTACCCCAATTTCAACTAGTTAACTTTGGACTTCATCTAAGCCCCTCTTTTAATATATCATTGTGTAATTCTTATATTATGTTTGAGAGAAACCATATTTATAAGAATATAGTCATAATATGGGTCATCCTAGAAAACATTTTCAAATGAAATCATATTCTCTTGGGAATCTCTAAATAAATTTATCCTTAATTTTCACATAAATTTTGATTAAAAAATTATTCATATTCACAAAACTATTCCAAGTGTTAATGTTGGATTAAGAATTACCCAGAATTTTATTAATGTTCCATGAAGTTTGGATTCCATTTATACACTCTCTATCTTAAAAGTATGTCATTGAGTTATACATACCTTTCCAATTAGTGTTTTTACTATCATCATCAATTTTAAGAGAGGTAATGATTTTCAATGGGGTGGTGATTAGAGGTAGTAAATGGAATAAAATTTACCAAGTTACCCTCATAAATCTATTTAAGTTGAAATGAATCATTGTGGAGGTAGAATATGTCCATCCTAGAATAGACTATTTTATTCTTGGTTTGATTATTACGCCAAGTGTACCAAATCCCTTTGTTATAAGATTTTCCTTTTCTAGTGGGTCTTCAAGACTATGAATATGCTTTAGATTAGACCAAAATAACATATCATTACATTTCAATGAGAGGATTTCGCCACCTAACTTATCATCTTTCTATTCAACCATGTTCAAATCACCACCCACAATACAAGGGAGATCTTTTAAGTGAGAACCTAACTAGTTATAGATCTCAATCTATATCTATATTCATTGGGGCATTACACATTACAAATCCTAAAATTTTAGTTCTAATTAAAAAAGTCACAAAAATAAATCTTTGACATGGTGAGAAACCATGCTCAATGATAATGTTAAACCAACCAAGATTAATGAGGATGTAAGCATCACCTTTGCCTCTAGAGTGGCTAGTTGAGAAGTGAATACAATTTTTCCACATAAAATTCCAAACCATATCAAACTTAGGGATAATATCCTTAACTTATTGAAACAAAATAAAATCAATTTTATCTCTTAAATGTCTAAATTTAATGACAACATGAATTATATCAAATGATTATAAGCCTCTAGCTTTCCAACTTATAATTTTCATTGAATAACATATAAGTATTATTTACTTTGACTTGGGGACTTGGAACCCCATTTATTATTCTAAATCCTATTCAATAACTTATGTATTTTTTTACTTTGTATTTGAGCTTATTTTTAGAATCTTTAATATTTTTATAATCTCCTCTAATTATTTTTCCCAAATCCTTATGGAAACATTTAAATGAAGGAACCAAGGGTTCATATGGACTCTTAAGAGTGAGAACCTAAATAACAATGACAACCATACTCTAAAGGGGAGGCTAAAATATGATGATAGAAGGGTTTTATAGAGAGAGGAGGGCATAAGTTCATCATCCCTATTTACCACATAAGGAAAAGTCAAGGCATTACCTGAGGAATTTAACACTATTTAATTATTCATATTGCAATATTTGCTTCATCATAAAACTAGCATTTATTAAGCTCAAATAACAACCACCCTCTACTTATGAATTTTGAAGAGAAAATTTCCTTTAATTTTATACCTTATTGGATATTATGTTCATCATGATTAATTTTTTGGGTATCCATATTTTTTACATAATAAAAAATCATTAAATCTACTAAAATAATTAATTGAGAAATAGAAGGATCAATATTTTATTTTGAAAATTAGGGTTTCTAAAAATATTTCAAAATTTTCCAAATAGATTAAAACTTTCACATGCATGGGGGCCAAAATTTTTCTAGTATCTTCTATTATTAGTGTTTCCCCGAACAGTTCGAGAGCTTGTGGAGAAAATTATAGATTTGAATTGGAATTTTCTTAATATTAATCTATCTTGGGTATGTTTTACATAAAATATATTTATAGTCAAGGTTTGATTTCCATGGAATGGACCTAAACATAGACTAGATAACATTCCACATAGGTTTAGTAATATCCATCTTTTGCATATTAGATATCTTAAAAATCACCATGAAAGCACATTTTTGTATCATTATTTAAAATCTAAGAAACATACCAAAATTTCCCCTTGAATTGTGTATATCTAATTATCAAATAAATTCTTAGATGGGAAAAAATATCTATTTAAACATACAAATAATATCCCAATATCTTAAGTCTATCTTCTTCCAACTGTATATATTTTTCCATATATTTGTTAGGATATAAGGTTAGGTTTTTTATAAGGGAGTCGAATTAGTGATTTATTCATTATTCTACCTAGTACCTATGCCTTCTTCTATGCCAAAGCCATCAAAATAGAATATTTCTCCTTCCAATATTATTGAGTTGTCTTCCACCTACTTTACTTCACTAAACAAATTTTACTTCTCCTTGCACATGAATTTATATAAGTTCCAAGCTTGAATGATAACTTTCATGAGAGATTTTTTTACTAGGGCCTTGGTCTTATCTAACTACATTAATTCAATTACCATTGTTCAAATCCTTCTCAAAATTCATATGATCCTGACTAGCATCATCACCATCTTCCATAAAGTGATGAGGAATTAAATATAAACAAATCTCTCAAACAATAATGTACCATACCCCCAAAAAAATATAGGATGCACAAGGCCACTTAAAACAAAGAAACAAATATACTAAAAATAAGAAAAACAACCAATAATAAATAATAAGATGAAACACCATAAAAAAGGGACCAAGACGAACAAAGAAAAGCAAGGTAATTAGACTAAGGTGTCAAATAAGATAAAGGGGATCGAGTGGCCAATGGTGATAATGGGGAAATAATTTTAATATTCCCATTTATAGAGCTCCAAGTTCTCCTCTAAAAGTTGAAATATGTTTTAAAAATAATTTTGATCAAAATAATCATTTCTATGAAAAAAAATCAAACTTGATTGTAATCATCATAAGGTAAAACCATTATGTATATAAAATTGGTCACTTAGGAATTCATATACATCATGATACAATTCATGTGAATTTGTATTTGTCCACAAATTTTGGTCCTTAAAATTATAGTCTATTTGATTCATTTATTAGGGTTTCACCAACATTCACTCATATTACCTAAAACTAAAATTATGTTAAAACTCGATGAATGAGAATGAATGCATCTTACAAAAATGAAAACAGATATATAGGGAGTTTTATATACCCATATAAATAAATATAACTTAATTTCAAAATAAACCCCTATATAAAGAGAATATGTTGCACACATAATCAAAACACTTTCTATTATTCCAAATATACCCAAATTAATATTGTTTTCCTTTACAAACAAAAAATGACTCTTAAATTTCTAGGTAATTTTCTAATAATGAATTACCAATAAGTTTCCCTTGAAATTTCATGCATCTAAATCCCTTCATGCACTCTTTTCTCCTCCCTTTGTCTTTAACCTTCTCTACAACCATTCTTCCCATTTTATCCTCCCTTTATCATTTTTCAAAACCCTTATTTGAAAGAGTAATCATTATCTAAGTTTAGCCTTATTTGATTCTAATAATATCCCATGAAAGACTATAGTGATGCCCCAAAAATGGAACTAAAGGTAAGTTCAAATACTTAATCATGGGATTCCACAATCAAGTTATTTTTTCAAAATTTATTATCACACAAAACATATGTTAACTTGTATTCTAGTCAAAACCATTATCATAATCCTCTTGTTCCTTTGTTGTAATTTTCCAAGTCATTTGACTCATTTTATTACTTAAAAGGTTAAGTTGACCATACTAAAGTTTCCAAATGGTTATAATAATCACCATAAATCAAAAATCCTTACCAAAAAATTTTGTCACCTAGTTAACAAATTAAACCCCCATACATATTTTAATGTCAATGAAATATAAGTGTTTATATATTAATATTAAGGGTTAAAGTAATATATTTCATGATCATTCCACTAAATGAAAAGGATTTAAAGGAAACTAATTAAGCACACATTCAAAGACATATTGATAAAACTATGAAAATTATTTATAAGGGTACAAGCAAATAACACAAACACATTCATTGACAAGTTATTATAATTATAGACCTTAAAATATAATAAAACCAATATTCACCGATCTAATATGGCTAAACAAACTCTTTTATACCAATTACTATCTTTAAATCTCATGACAAAATAGACATTATTTATAATAAATGAATTCATCTATATAACCAATACACAACTAAAATGAAATCCAAACAATCAAGATTAGGAAACTCTATGTGTTTGTGTTTATAGGATAGTTCTCAAAAATCTCTATTCATTGTAAAATATCATGAGCTATCACCTCCTCCCCTAAGATTCTCTCTATTAATACTATTATGTGAGGGTGAAAATTTTCTCACATCTACCTTAAATAAGGATAATATAGTTAGTCCATTTATATCAATATAGCTATAAAATCCATTAAAAATAAATGATATAAATACCATTGTAATATCCATGCTATAATTCATTAAATTTAAAAACTAACCACACTTTTATACTAAATATGTTGTGTGTGCACATTCACACTATAAATATGGATTTAAAATGGAAAGTACAATAGTAAAAATAAAATAATCATAATAAAATACATCTGATTATTCCACACAAATCAGTAGTCTAATTATATTATTAAAATATATGTTATTTATTAAGGATATGATGGGATGTAATGTCCCCTCCTTTTTTCTCTCTATACCTAATAACCATTGATTAGTGGATTTTATAGTTATTATTTGACTAATTATTATTTTAGTTAATTTAAATATCATATCCTGATGTATGGATTGTCAGAATTCAAAATGAAATCATAACTAGTAGGATCTCTCCTAAAAACCATTACCATAGATTATTCATCTTAAATATTATACATAAACTAGTCTTTGCATTATTTACTCACAAGAATAATACAATCTAGATGTCTCTCTTCCACCGATCTATGAAAATCATAAGGAGTTACTAATAAATAGTCAAGGTTTGTTATGTGTAATAAATAATTTATTGCACAATCTAACAATTTTTGTAAAGAAATATTTTTCACAACCAAAATTGGTTCGCACAAGTATTTCTCATAAAAAACCAAGATAACAAATTCATAAAACAAGCTTAACTCTTTAGTTATTGTAAACATGGTTAGAATTAAAATTGGTTTGGTAAAATCCCAAGCCACTAGCCAACATGAACAAATCCACTCTAACAACATCCCTTAAGCACAAAATAAGGATCGAGAAAAGAGAAAGAAAAGAGACTGATGGGTCCTAATAACTAGGATTGATTAGGTACCTATGTACAAATCATAGTAAAATACATATTTTCCCTATGGTAATCAATCAATCTTACCATAATACATGAATGTTGAGTCATTTTAAATGCCAAGTCAAATAGGAACTAGTCCTGTATACAAGGCTCACTCTGTAAAAAAAATTGATCATAAACTAGGGAAAAAGAGTTACCATGGATGAAATGTATCACCAAAAGGTAATAAAAAACTAATATAACCATAGAGAGAGTGAATAAGAGAAAATATAATGTAAAACATCCCAATAATCATGTCTCAACAAACTCAACACAATCATGTCGTAGGTGCACTCGATAAAATGAATCCCATTAAACAAAATATGCACTCAATCAACTGCCTCCAAAATAAAATGTGATATGTTAAGGGATAAAAATGAGAACAACACATGAAGTAGTATGTGCACCCCCATCCATAATGTTTAAGTTAGTGTAGTAACTCAAAAAGACATATTTTTATGAGTGGGCCAATCCCACTAAAAAACACTAAAATTCTAACATTGGGCTGCACCAGACTAGTTACTCTTCAAAGGGAGATCAAAATCCATAATAAATTTGAATGAGACTATCAACATCAAAGGTAAAAATCAAAATATCTCAATAATATGTCCTTGATGGTGATGGGATAGTCAAAAATTGAAGATTAAAGTGCTCAACATGGAGCATACCAACATGAAGAAAAAGACTTCATGAATCTTAGTGTAACCACAAACAAAGGTCCCATATAGCAACAATATAACCAAGTGATACAAAAAATTCCATAATGGATCATTATTATATGACATCTATGAAATGAGAGATGTATGCTCCAAAAAACACATCTACCTAACAAATATCTCAAATATCCAAAGAACATCAAAAATTAGGATGAGCAATGTGTAGTTGAAGAATCTGAGTGGTGGAGGAACATTGTCTATAGAGTCCTCTCAATTAAAATTGTTAACACCACCAATAATGATAAAAACTCCACCCCAAATGAACATAAATGGTGGATAAAGATGCCTACATATGTGTGTGTGTAAAGTCCATGGTATAATAATGTGAGGCAACATCCAAAGAAGTGTCATGTAGATAATGTCTAACCAATGTAATCTAAAGTTTCTCAATCCTAAGTGAAGGTGTATAAGATCCTATATGTACCTCATAATTCTTATGAAGATTGGATTGAACAAAAGATGGAACTCTATTAATAGATCCTAGTGAAGAGGAAACACCTACATCATAACCAAGGCCATGCCAAGCAATCTACATAGTAAGATGAACAAGGTGAGTAATGCCCTATAGATGCTTCCCAATGCACATAATTCTAGTAGTGTGACACATGGAATGAAACATGTGTGAGCCAAAGCCAGTGGTATTTTTATCAAATGAAGAGGGCATATATGAAATTAGAATTATAGTGGGATGTGTAGAGTGTGAAACAATAGTAGGCATAGAAGTATCATCTATAATAATAAGAGAAACATGAATAATGGGTTACTCAAAATCTAGTAGATCATAGTTTAAAAGTGAATCAAATGGATGAATACTAGATTAAGTACATGATGAGGTATTAGACTGATGTTGTATGCCAACAAGTTTATTCTATAGATAAGAAATGAGGGTATCCTTTCCATGAATTAGGGAGAACAAAAGATAATTGTAAATCATGATTTTCATATTTTCTTCCTAAAGTGTTAGGGAAGAACCAATAGGATCAATGGGTTGCTTAGGGCTTGGTAGGGTACTATCAATAGTCATACCAAAATAAAAAATAAGAGCAAAAACCACTGTATCAAAATGTGCATTAGTAGGTGGAGAAGGTGAAGACACCTCACCCAAGTGACCACCACTAATCAAATTTACATCATGAGAAGTAGGAAGAGGTGGTATAAGGGTCTCATACTCAAAATATATGTCTTCACTAATAATAAAAAGTGGACAAGAACTAATAGGATAAGATGGAGATGCCAAAGATTCCTCATTCAAATCACCTTCAAGAATCTCATCCTTACAAATAGAAGAATATGCTAGAGAAATAATGTCACCATCATAATAATCTTCACTCTAATACGAAGGAAAAGAAAGAGGAGCATGTAGAGGTGAAGTGACCTCATCAAACAATGTTTAAAAAATTTCCCAAGATATTTTAGGTGATGTGTCATGCTCAATATGAGTTTTCAAAATTTTAGAAACATGGATGCGAATAAATAAAATTACCTCCTTTTGTAAGGATGTAAACCATACGATATCATCCTCCTCTAAAAAAATGGGAAATTCACCAATAACAATTATCCATAATCCCTTCATCTATATGTGTATTTAATTTTAGTTTTCTAGGTGGTTTATTTTGAATTACTAAGGGGTCAAATCATATGATAATTCATACTCGAAGATGGAAAAAACCAATAATGGTGAAAAAAGCTAAAGAGGGTTATCAATTACCAGCAAAAATGTGTTTATGAGTATAAAAAGTGGCACAAAATAGGACAAAAAACACAATAAAAATAGATGTTATACTCTACCAAAAATTCATACTATGTACAAATCACATAAAAAGTGAAGTTTTTTTATAAGGGGGACTCACTACTTGTGAGACCGAACCTCACCCTCCATCTTTGACAAGTGAGAGAAGGTATGAGCCTAAAAATAAAGGTGCCTCTCTTTAAAATAATTTTGCCACTAGACAAAAAAATTGGCCCCTTTTATATTTATCACCACCTTAAATGAATTATCCCACATCAAAAAAAACCGCCATTGCAAAAATTGGTTTTTTCACTTAAAAAATGTCTACTAACCAATTTTTACCAAAATGGCTAGTGGTTTGGGATTTTACAAAACTAGTTTTGTTTCTAGCCATGTTTGCACTCATTTATAAGTTAATATTGTTTTAGGAGTTTATTATTTTCGTTTGTTATGAAAAATATTTCCTCTAACCAATTTTGGTTGTGTAAAATATTTATTTACATATATTTTTAGCTTGTGCGACAAATTATTTATTGCATGTAACAAACTTTACTTGCCTTTTTATTAGGCACTCCTTATGCTTCTCCTAGATCAGTGGAAGAGAGGTATATATATTATATTATTATTATAAATAAATAATGAAAAGATTGGTTTTTGTGTAATATCTGAGATGAATACTCTATGGTAATCTTTTGTAGGAAAGATCATGCTAGATATGAGTTCATTTTAAACTCTGACATGGTATCAGATATCTTTGTTAGGTAGATGTGTTTTTTGGATCCTGCATATCTCATTTCATATATGTCATCTAATACTAATGCATTGTGGACTTTTTTGTATCACTTGATGATATTATTTTTGAATGGGACCTTTATTTGTAGTCACACTAAGAGTCATGGAGACCTTTTCTTCATGTTTATATGGTCCATGTTAAGCACTTTATTTTTTAGTTTTTAACTATGTAATCACCACTAGGGACATATTATTGAGATATTTGAATATGTACCTTTGATGTTGATAGTATCCTTTAAATTTATTATGGATTTTGAACTCCCTTTGAAGAGTATCTAGTTTGGTGTAACCTAGTGTTAGAATTTTAGTGTTTTATAGCAGGATTAGCCCACTCATATAGGCATGATTTTTTTATTACTACACCGAATTCAAAATTATTGGGGGGGGGGTGTGCACATACTACTTCAGGTGTTGTACTCATTGTTATCCCTTGGTACACCAAATTTTCTTTTGGAGATAGTTAATTAAATTGCATGCTAGTGGTTTCAGTATAATAAAGAGTATCAAATACCTCTTGTTTTTATTTTTCTTCTACAAAAATCTATGAAAAGTTAGAATGGAAATCCTCTCTCTCATTAGAGAATTTTAAAATGAGGTTATTTATGTAGAAATGAACCCCATCAGATTGAAATTTGCACAAATTTTCTCTTGATCTCATCGAAATATAGACCGTGTTATCATAAGGTCACATGTTTGAATCTAGGGATAAGATGTTGTTCCCCAAAAAATATTTAAAAAGGTTATTTTATAGATCACATAACCTCCACATATCTACAAACTCATATTCCTCATATTATAGACATTAATCAAGAGGACAAATAAATGTATGCCCATGTTAAATTTCAAAATGAACTTATAACTAGTAAGATCATTCCTACACAACATTACCACAATTTTAACAATATAAACATTACACACAATAAATAATTCTCACAATAAAGTCTTTAAATTTTATTCACAATCTCCATGTGGGTCTCCAAAAACAACCAAGTTAAAAAGTACATGGGAATGCCTATTCAATAGGTAAGTTAGGTTATTTCATTCAACAAAATATTGTTGCGTAAATAACCTATAAAATAGGAGTGTGTATTTATTATTGTACACTCAAAAAATATGTGCACAAATAGAATAACATCTCCAATAATAAAACAACTCTTGAGTCAAGATTATACACTTTGCTCCAAGATGGATAGTTATATGCTACTTAATTTACATGATTTTTAACTATGGATTTAGTTATACTTACATATTGTGCACATGATGATCATGTTTGTTAGTTTATTGTAGAAATATATTATGGATTTTATATTATTTCATGATAACTAACTTCATTTTTGTGAGGTTTATGTCAGATAGATCCATCCCTTAGATTGTGATGGAGGGAGGGCATCAATAAAAAAAGGTGGCATAGATGGAGGCATTTATGGATGCTAGACAATAAATAAGAACCCAAAAACACCATAAATAGATAATATGTAGTTATATTCATTGCTTGAATTACATAGATTTTAGTATGTATTTGATTTTCTAATGTGTTATCTATATTTGAATGAATACTCGTATGCTTTTAGTTGTGATCTTGATTTTTAATTGATTCTCATGTTGATCTGGTTATGTGTTTTACTTATGCTTATTATAATTAGCTTAACTCATATGATGATGTTTTATATTGGGTGCTAGGAATATATTTGTCTTTTATATGACTTTCCTACTATCTATGGATATAATAGAATCTCTTTGAGATTGTCATGTCTTTGAGATTGTTCTCAATTTATTTGAGTAATTTGCATTTGATTCCCATATGCTATATAAAGGGCTAAAAGTCATGTATATATACTATTATAGTTCTTATGTGGTTCTTAAAAGAGGTATAGGCTGACCCTACATGGTTGCTTATTTAAAAAGATATAAATTAGAGACAAAATGTGGGAAAAGTATAATAACACCCCAACTGGGACACTAGTGCCATTCGTGCTACTACCCCAATTATGGAACTAATGTTCAGGTGGCATAACCTAAGGATCTAAGGGCCAAGATGATAAAGTGAAGGTATAGGACTACTTTATGGATGTTTATGGCCTACATAAAGGCTAGATAAGTGTCTAAATAAGCCATACAATAGGTGTAGGTCTAAGCTAGGTAAGGGTGATATCAAGTAGCACTATTAACATTCATATGTCTTATTTAGATGATTACACCATCTATGATTATCACGAGTAAATATTCATCAGTCATAATAAGTGAATTCATATATAAAACTAATAAAAACTTAAATGAAATCAAAAAAATCAAGATAAGGAAACTTTGTGTTAATTTGTGTAAGATAGTTATAAAAAATTCTATATACTTCCATTTTTCATGATCTTCTACCTCCTCCCCTATGATGCTCTATGTCAATATTATTTTATGAGGGTGAAAATTATCCTAAAACCATCTCTAACCAAAATAATTTAGCTATTCAATTTATATCAATATAGATGTAAAATCAACTAACAATAAATGATGTAAATATGATTGTAATATCCATGCTAGAATGCATAAATATTAATCACTAACCATACATTTTATACTATATATATATAATGAAAATATGGATTCATAATTGAAATTATAATAGTCAAAATAAAATATTCATAGTAAAATAATTTTGATTATTTCACTCAAATAAATAGTCTAATTATATGTTTCAAATATTTGTTTATTGTTTAGGATAGGACAAGTCATAATGTCTTCCCTTCATTAGTAGTTCATTGTCCTAGTCATGTTATTATAAATAAAATATGTTTGAAAATATTATAATTTCATCATAATTTATTAATCAAATAAAGAAGGAAACAATTTATGAAATTTTTCATAATCATCCCAAGTGGTATTATCTTCATAATATTGGTCAACTAGAACTTGCATTGACCCACTTATCTATTATGCAAGTTAAGCTTTCCTTTTTAAGTATTCAAAGAGGTTATATTATTACCACTCCTAGATATAGAGCCTATAAATCATTCCAATCAAGTACACATGAGTAATCAACCATATATTTATTTAAATAAGACACATGAAAATATTATAAATCTAAGCAAGTGTTATTGGAAAATCAACTCTATATACAATAAGGTTATTCAATTCTAGAACTTGAAAGGTATTACATATTTAGGTGATAACTTGGATAAAGTTACAAATATAATATAGCTCATTTATGGTTTAGCATGCATAAAAATATTATCTCCAACTAAGAATTTCCTTATTTTTCTTTTCAAATCAGTTTAGATTTTCTACCTATCATTAGCTTCAACTAATATTTTTCTAATCAACATGACTTGTTCATCCATTTTAGAAAGAAAATAGGGCCCAAAAACTAATTTATATTTTAATATTTCCTAGTTTATAGGTGTTCTATAATTTATTTCATAAAGAGTCTCAAAAGGTACCATTTTTTAATTTGAATGGAAATAATTGTTGTATGAAAATTAAACTATCAAAAGATATTCTTCCCCTTTGTATTTTTGGTCCATGAAATACATCCTCAAAATTATTCTACAAATTTAATTAAACTTTTTTTCCCATTTATTTTAGGATGATAGGTTATACTAAATTTGATTGGTGTTCTCAAGGCTACATTAAGAGTTTTCCAAAATATAGAGGTCATATTAGGGTTTATATCTAAATTTATTTTCTCTATAAATTCAATCAACCTATATATTTATTACACAAACCTATTTACCAAAAGTGATGCATCATCTATCAATTAACCAATATAAAAGTGCCATATTGGTCAGTTTATCAACTAACACTAATATCTTATCATGCTTATTTATTGACATGGATAGTCCTTGGAAACAATCCATGCTAATGAATTTCCACTTTCATTATGTAATTTCATGAGGAAATAGCAACCCCACAAGATGGACATGTTAGACTTTCACTCGTTATCATTCTAAACATCTTGATATAAAATTATATACATCTTTTTGAGTTACTTTCCAAACATACAAAAAATTTAACTCTATCATCCTCTTGGTCATTCTTGGATGACCAAAATAAGGATGATTATGAAACTCATTATGCATTGTGACTCTCAATTTCTCTCCATCTGGCACATACATTATCTCATTAAACCTTAAGATTCCATATTTCTCAAAATAGAATCCTTAATATTTATGATCTTGAGAATTTTATGCTATGGATTTATTAATATGCTCATAGAACTCATCTCTTATATGGAATTTTAGAACGTAATATAATAATTTAATTATAATAGTATCCATAATTCTTATGCACCTTATACATTTAAGATATTTTGTAACTCTATTATCCTTGATTTTTATAGTTAATGTCAAATTCATAGTATGACAAAAACTTAATCCATCCCCTTTACCGCTAAGAATTTTAATTTTGATTCATGAATATATACTTGAGTCCCATTTTTTTAGTCTTAATTTCAATAGTTTTCACTAATAGGAAATGCATCCAAACTTATAAGGCATGTATTATGGTAATTGATTACAAATCATTTAGAGCATAGTTAACTTTATAAGGCTTTAGTTTTCTTTATTCATATGCCACTACTAAACCTTAATGTAGTACTAATCCACCTAAACCATATAAGATTTACTTGGTATAACAAAAAAAAATCCATTCAAATATAACATGTAACATTGGTGCATATGTTTTCCTCTTTTATTATCTAAAAGGTTTCCATTTCAAATAGGTGATGAGATTATTTATCTTGGAATAAATGTGTATAAACTTCCTATAATAACCTTTTAAATCCATAAAAATATGCACCTCATGAACTTTTTTGGGTGATGGCCATTCCAAGATGGATTTTATCTTTTTTAGATCCATATATATCCATTCGATTGAAATTATATGCCCTAAATACTTCACTTTCTTATGAAATAAATCACACTTAGATAGTTTTATGTAGAGCTTATGATTTTTCAAGCATTGCAAAACTAGTTGTAAGTATCACAAGTGTTCATATTTGGAATATATATCAAAATATCATCTAATAATATGTTCATGAACTAATATAAATAATATCTAAACATTATTTTCACAAGATTCATGAATGTTTCAAGTGTATTTATTACCCTAAAAGGTATAAATGTGAATTCATAATGTCCATACCTCATCTTAAAAGTAGATTTAGGAATATATTCCTCCTTTATCCGTAACTAATGATTCCTTTCCCTAAAGTTAATTTTTGAAACTATAGTTTCACCTCACACTTGATCAAAAATATCATCAATATGGGTTAAAGGATACAAATTATTAATTATTACTTTGTTAAACATTTTGTACTCTATGATCATATGAAGAGTCGCATCCTTATTTTTGAAAAACACCGCATGTTATCCTTAAGGTAAAACACTAGGTCAGATTAGTCCCTTGGATAAAATCTCTTGGAATTGGCATTTAAACTCCACCAATTCTATTTTTGCCATTTATAGGCTACCTTAAACTAAGGTTCATATCTTGGGATGATATCAGTGGTGAAGTAAAATTCTTTTTTGGGAGGTAATATGAGTAGATATTATGGAAACACATCCAAAAATTCCTATAAAAAAGGATAGTCCTTTGAGGTAGTCTCTTTTGTTTCTCCTACCTCATATATATCAACCAACATCCTATGAAAAAGTAGTGAAAAAAATGTAGTGATAAATAACATAGCTATAAAAATGTAGTATGGCAAAACATCATGAGGAAAACATATAGTGGTATTAGTAATGTATCTAATATGACACAACTTTAAACTAAAGGTCCAAACTCATGAAATCACATTTTCCTTTGTTATTTTGCTTGTAAATTTGGTGCATTACTTTTCCACCATGAAATGTTAACTAATATCACCAAAATTAACTAGAAATTAAATAAACATTGTGATAATCACTAAAATGTCCCAATTATGATCTTTGCAACATTTTTGAAATATTATCAATATTGCTACATTTTTCCTCACTATGTTTTGTCCTCTTAATGTTTTTGTCATACTATATTTTTTTCATACTACATTTTTACCATTACATTTTTTACCACTATATTTTTCTCTACTAAGTTATCGCATAGATCCATATCAACCATGAAAACTTAATATCCCTTCCATTGAGCCTTCCTTAATTGTATTTTTAATATTTTCCTTAACTTGAACTCCTTTTTCTCTCCTTGGATTTGAGTTTGATTTCCCAAATCATCTAAACATTCTACTATCTTTAAAAAATAATAAACCTTTGCTTTGTGATTCCAAATACAATAAAATACTAATATCAAATAATATTATATTATTATAAGTGAATAAAAGTCTACTATAGTGGTGAAATCAAATAATTCCAACTCTTGTTTTACGGGTCACTTATCTACATTAAACCTAGATTGATTCTGATACTACACAATCGATGCATTTGGAATATACCCAAATTTTATATAGATATTATTTATAAATTTAGGATAAATGGAAAATTAATTAGCTCCATTATATATCAAAATATAAAGTGAATTCCAAAACACAATACCTGACACTTTTATTAATGAGATCTAAAAATTAGCTTGATGATTGTTAACTGCTCTAGGGATTATCTTTTAGAAATTTCCCTAGTAAGAATAATATGAGGAAGGATTCTTGAATTTTATCATATTTTTACATTGATGGTATTATTTTTTTAATGATCACCTCAACACATAAAAACTCCTCCTATTATTACTTTTCTTTATGTCAGGTTACCTCCTTTGTGTCTATCTTTGAAACCATTTACTAGTTCCTTTCCCTTGAAAATGTTTTTTACCTTATATTATTTTTATTAAATTTATTTTTGGAATCCCCACTATGATCCAAATTATTAAATTTTTAAATAAGGATTTGGGCTACCTAATTTCTTTTGATACCTAACTCTTATCTTGGAAAGGTATTTAAGCTTATACTCCTACTTAACAACTTTCTCAAAGGCTTGTTCGATGGAGATAGGTCCATGTGCATCCATTTCACATCCAATATATGGCCAAAAAACCATTATTTAATTATATATATATATATATTCATATTTTTAGTATTAAGGAACATATTTGAAAAATTTTATGAATTGATCCCAATAATCAATAATTAATAACTCTTATTACTTCAAAATATGAAAAATATGTCAACCAAAAATAAAAATAAATATTTTTTAACCACCCTGCCCTGAACAAATCAAAAAAATATTTCTAAGTGGTGTTGGTGGAGTCAACACCCATCTCCATATTCTTATTGTCCCACTAGGTTGTTTCTTCATCAACAAGTTAGTATGCTCCGAATATCACTTTAGTCACCTTAAATTAATTTAAAATTTTTAAATATTTCTCAGTTTCCATAATCCAATCTTTAGCTCCAAATCCTAGAATTTTAATGTTAAAGTTATGTGGATTCTCCTTCTTGTCATGTACAAGTTATACAACCACTTGCACTGTTCTTCAACATGATTTTACTCTTGGTCTTGGTTTTATTATCACTTAGCTGATTGTTCCTCCTCCTCATCATTTCCATGTAATTCCTATTCTAGGGTTGTAATTATGTACCATATCTCATTTACGATTATGAGGATTTGATCACGTTTAGTGGCTTGTACTAATACCAATGGGTTTATGTCTTCATGATGATCCTGATTGGAAGTATTTCCTTCCATTTTTATCCTTGATCATACCATTTTTTCCTACTTAAAATAGGAGAAGTTAAGTCAATGTTAATTGAATTATTAGGTCTGAGTATTTAAACCTACTCTCTAATACCATATGTTAAGACCCTAAAAGGTTTAGCTTAGAATTTCAAGTAAAAAAATAAAAAGTAATTAAGATAAATTAATTAATTTTTATCCACTAAGTGTAAAAAAATCATAATATTATGGTTTATACACTATTATATTTGTTTCTATACTATTAATATGCTTGAATCAACTAAAGACAGTAATTACATTTTACATAGTGAATCCACCTATTATGCATATAACCATTTATTGTATTATCCCATAAATGGTTCTCAATGGTGAAAATTTTGTAATAAGATGAAATAGTAAATTTTCATAATTAAAGGTAAAAAATAAATAAAATAATTTTATATTATGCCAAACCAACTACAAACATTATATATATCCATTATTGAAGTACAACATAATA